>JAHDVE020005537.1:0-42181 GCA_022606495.2 Halesus radiatus
AAAAATTATTTTGCCGATATCCTTATCCCTTTAGGATGGTCTACGTAATAAATACGTAATAAAATATTCTTAGGCTAGATATTTTGTGTGTTCGGAACTGCAAAATATGAAAAATTATTTTGCCGATATCCTTATCCCTTTAGGATGGTCTACGTAATAAATACGTAATAAAATATTCTTAGGCTAGATATTTTGTGTGTTCGGAACTGCAAAATATGAAAAATTATTTTGCCGATATCCTTATCCCTTTAGGATGGTCTACGTAATAAATACCCTTCTTGTTTTATATACTGTTTTCGTGCGATTTTAAGTGACAGATTCCCATCCAAAGTCTACCATATTCACAGGGGAGTGGAATAACATGACAATAAAATGATGATTTCTAATAAAGTAACTTATTTTAGAGTATTTTAGATACGAATTCCTATAGTATTTTCGCATGATAGGTGTACGGTCGAGTGGCATCTTGAAGTAACAATATATGCATCCTCTACGGGCTCCTCCCCGAGTGCTGTCGATAGCTCATAAAGCTGGGTGATACGTGACTCAATCTTATCAATATTACTCAATAATATTATCTTTTGTTAGTACTCAATTTTAAACCCATTTTTTCCTTATAGCATCAACTGGTACCTATCAAACACACTATTCATAAGTATTTAACTATTATACTATACTCATATTATCTGCTATATTCAATTGTTTTTTCTATACTATTCTTCACATATCTTTATACATAATTATTATATTTTTTTCTAGATATATTATATTACCATACTATGTCGATACTAGCTTTTTTCCCTTGTATTTTTGTATAATGGTGCTTAATATGAACTTAAATTGTCCATTTGACAGTCCTAAAAGGGGATTTGTTCCCAGTTGGCATTCAAAGCTATCTGACATTTTATTGTCAAATAATGTGTGTTTCAAATAAATAAATATTATTATTGTGTTCCATATTAGCCTGCGCATATTCGAGATACCTATCTAAGAATCAATACCATCATTTCATTGGGCTTTCTGTGAACGGGAGATCTCTGAGTATTCAATCCTTTACAATTTCACCTGGCTTACGCCAAACTGCGAGCAATACGAGTATATTGGTTTTAAATCTTTGATTAATCAGACCACAGCAGAGATCCACGCCAATTGCCACCACACTAGGCTGGTGCCTACGCAAACCTACTATATAAACAGGTGAAATCCCGTGCATCGCTAGAAAGCGTGCACAAGTGGGCGGGTAGAGCTAATTGGCAATATACTGGCAATATATGGGAGGTACCTGCTAGCATAATAATTCTCAATATTATGTAGACTAAGGATAAGGCAATGAGTTGTAACAGTTTTTAGTTGGAAGAAATATTTTTTTTTTTTTTTCATGGGAAGCAATCACTTTGTGGTTTGACATAGTATTAAGTAAATGAAACACCTTGTTATAAACCACGAATATATTTTATTTTCACCAACCGGTTTCGCTTAACTCAAGCTTCATCGGGGTAAATATAATAACTGTTATTATAGTTGTTATTATATTATATTATACATCAGGGTAAACATAATAACTATAATAACAGTTATTATATTTACCCTGATGAAGCTCGAGTTAAGCGAAACCGGTTGGTGAAAATAAAATATATTCGTGGTTTATAACAACGTGTTTCATTTATTAATATTATTATATTACTGTGATTAGTATTCTTACTTAACCTTTTATACAAATAATAAAATTTAAAAATATATATATATATATATATTTTAAATAACAAAGATAAAAATTAAATTTTTAAAAAATTAAATTATTTGTAACGATTGCAATTATTTTTGAATTTGCAAATCATATTTTGGAAACCAATCATTCTTTTCGTACAAATAAAGGTTTAAAAATTTTACATACAAATACAATCGGCTTATAATTAGATAAATTAGAAAATTTGGAAATCAGAAAAAGTGTTAATAGTGAATTAAATATAAATATATATATTTTTTTAAATAGACAAGTCTTGAATTTGTTTTCATATTATATTAATAATAAACGTAATTTCTTTTTTAATTTCTAATATGAATTTGTTATACTCGTACAATGTTTTATAGTAATTATTTCATTAACATTTTTGATTAATTATTTACCTACTTTAATCAATTTTTGTTTGTGTTTATAATTTGTCTGTTCTTACATTATTGTGTTCAATGTTTATAATTTGTTTTGACATTTTTTTTTAGTATAATACTCGTAAATATTCCCGATGAAGAAAGCATTACTTTCGAAACATGTTGATATGTATATATTAATGAAGTGGTGAATACAAAATAATTAATTCATTTAGAAAGAAACATTGTTTTCAAATTTGTGTAATACAACGATTACTACTTTCTAGAAGCAAAAAATAATTATTGCTAACAGATGTTATGAGTGCAGTATTCCCGGTCATGTATTATGATAAGTACACTATATATATATATACATACTATTAAATGTGTGTACTACTACGATTACTACTTTCTAGAAACAAAAAATAATAATTGCTAACAAATGTTACGAGTGCAGTATTCCCGGTCATGTATTATGATAAGTACACTATATATATATATATATATACATACTATTAAATTTGACCTTATACCTAATAATATCAAAATACATGCGGCATAACTGACAAATTTCAGTATAAACAAATACATTGTACTATTTTGCCTTTGTTAACGCTTTATGTTTGAAGGAAGATGTACTATATGATCATGTACGATGTACGCCATATCATAAAAAATAATACTCACGGAAACAGAGAAAAAGATATGTCAAAGTGTAGATTGTTATTCGAGTCACCTTTACAGGAAAGAATAAGAAAACTTATTGCGATGGAACAAGCCGACTCGTGAGAAAAATAATAAATGTCACCAAAGTGAAAATGTTTTGACAGAAATGGACCACCCGAGCCGAGCCTAATATGTGAGAAATGTACAAGATTACAAATAACTTTTAATCGGTATTTTATACCTATGGAACATATTGATATGTTCAACAACATGAAAGGTCCAAACAAACAAGTTTAAAACCAGTTAAAAAGGTTGACACACAGTACACGGAAAGAATTTTTTTAGGATATTCTTTTAATCGCACTTTTTACACAGGTTGGTTTAGGTCGATTGAATAATTCTCTAGGTATTTTATCGACCGTGAATTATTTGTTCAGATCTCGATTCTTGATCTTAAATGAAGGTGATTTATCTGATGGGAGATGATTTTGTTCCTGCGTGTGGGCAGTGATTCAATGCTCACGTTCAAGTGTAAGCCTGACAAATCCCGATAAGACATTAAGATACAATTTTGTTTATTTAATATTATCCTGTACACATTGAAGAAGAGATTCGGTATCTAGGGTCATTAACTCAATATGTACAATGCTCTTCTAGAAAACAAAACCGAACTTGAACTGGTTAACTTAAATAGAATGATTTTTTTAAATTGTGGTACATTGTTATTGTCTTTTACCTAGATGAGTAGGCAAGCAGTGGAAGGTATGCCAAAGATAATTTATTTTGAAAGCCAGTCGTTAAAAATAAACTGAGGAATGCACCCTTTTCTACCGTAAGCAATAAAAGCTTCTGTGGTTTGAAAAACAATGGTGCCGTGAAAAGGAACATATATAATAAATATACTGTAAATATGTCTGTTATAGAAGCTCATTTTACTAAGCTAAATAGACAGATAGTTTATTTATATTAAATAACATTTCAACATTATTTTTTTATTTATTTATATAATTAATTACTATATAATTTTGACATTAAGGTATAAATATTAAAAAAAAATACATATATATAACTTTTTTTTTTCATTGTTCTTCTCACTAGGAGATCCTGTTCTTAGGCAATCTAGGTTTTGAATAAAGGCCTATATTTCAACTTCATGGTTTGGGTAGGGTATTTCCAGTAATTTCTATGATGTTGTTTTGAGCATAATAGTCAGTTCTTCTTCCATTAATTCCTTAAGCAAAGTTTTGCTGGACTTAATGCAATTATTGATAGAATTACTTTGTTTGATACAAGTGGGAGTTTGTTGTTTTTTTTACCACAAAAAATTGAGAGCTTCTTTGTCAAATGTAGTATTACACTTAGCTACATTTAGCTTTTCTAGTTGCTTTGCTCTGGTATTATGATTATGAGGAGCCAGTTTGTCCTTTTTAACGTGATAAACTAGAATATTTTTGGCAAAGATTTATAATAATACTTGGAACGTCGAAATGCTTAAAGATTTCCGTTGTTGACGTCCTTATGGGGGTCTTTGAAATGGTCTTTACGATGCATTTATGAGTTGTATTTAGTAGTTTTATGTAATTTAATGCATCCGAGCTCCATCCCCAAATTCCATATTTATATAATATACAATTCATTAGTTAGTTACACAAATAATATTATATATTATGGGAATTTTTAGTTAAAGGTGTTCCCTACTTTGCTACTCTAGCTTTGGCCATGCTGTATATTTATTTATTTAATCCAGCAGGACTGGGCGTATAGTGCAAACCCACTCTTAAATAGAGAAATAAATATAATAAAAAGGTTAAATAATAATATAAAATATATGAAAAGAAAATGAGAAAAAAAAAATTACAAATAGATAATTACATCAAAATAAATTAAATAAAATGAAAAACATAGTTAATAATAACATATAATAAATTAAATTAATTTAATTGATGGGATCGTCTTTCAGGGTCGCATCATCTGCATCCATCGCTCATTGAGTGGAGAGCTGAGCCACTGGGATGCAGCCACGACAATGGCGTTGGATTTTTGTGTACTTCCCCAGAAGCTGGCAAGTAGTATAGTAATCTCATTTTTTCAGATAATCATATCCATAAATTGAAGAAATGCACACCTAAATTGTTTAGCTAGGCTAGCCGGTTACTTATAGAATACGTAAATCACGTAGTCATCGGTGCGCTAATGCGTCCACTGCCCGAAACATTGTAAATAACTAAAAGTGTAAAAAATAAATAAATAATGTTAATATATATTAAAAAGTTCTTTTTAAGATCATTTTATAAATATTCTCCAGTCCAAAAACAATATAAATATTTCAAATAAATAGCACTCCTTCTTGTGCCACCAATCTTCTAATAAATGTAACATCAATAGAAAAGGAGGATAAAATAGCAACTGTAAAAATATCATCTATATGCTTAAATTTTCTAATAAAACTGTGTGCACCTGAAGAGACCTGCCAGGTAAGTATGTTTTTCTGTATCTGTTTGTACATAATTAGATAAAGTTAGGAAGTAATATTTGTCCAGCGCCCTTTAGGTGATTTTTCAAGACAAGAGTAAATTTCTATAGCGCAGTTTTGTGAAGTTTCACCTCAAGTGCGCTTTATACTAACTAACCTAACATAATATAATTCTAAAATAATAGATGTACTACATAGTATATCTGTTATTATAATATATATACAATATGGAAATTAAAACTATGACATAAAATATTAATGAGCAGGTATTATAAAATAACAATTTAGAAACTAAGGGTGTAAATAATCAAATATAAAGTAGGTACAAATAACAACAGAGCAAGAGAAAATTAAATATACGGTTTTTCACTGGATACTAAGGGAATTAAATAACTAGGGGAGAAAACCGCAACTAAATAGTGGTGAGCGAAGCGGCTCGGTTTAGTGAGCCGGATCACTAAATCAGTTCTCTGTAAATACAATCCACATGAAATCTGGACGAAAAAAGTATCGTTTAAGAGGCCAAGGGAGCGAGGGAGAGGGCATGGTGCGGGGGAACGCGAACCGTCGTTCAATCGAGCCGAATCACCAAAACGGTAAACTACAAAGAACTGATTTAGTGATCCGGTTCACTAAACCGAACCGCTTCGCCCACCACTACAACTAAATAAGCTATGGAGGATTAACAGAAAAAAAATCCTGAAATTCTGTTTCTTCGCACATGAATTTATGTTTTATATGGGATAGGATTTTTTGAATAATTTTGTTTTTAATACGTAATAAATCTGGTGATAGACAGTTTTCTTTAAGGTCATTAAAGAAAGCTGTCTATCACCTGGGTTATGTCGGACACATAGTTCAGATATATAGGCTGGTGCCTTTCCCTGGAGTGTTTTGAAGGTTGTTAAGCAAATTTTGAATTCTATTCTTTCAGGGCATCGAAGCCAACGAAGGCGATCCCTTAGAAGTGGAGTTATGTTTCAATATTTAGGCTCACCATATATCATTCTCGCCGCAGCATTGAAGACAGACTGGATCCTGTTGAGTTGTTTCTGGGGGAGACCAGCATATGTACTATTACAGTATTCCATACGTGAGACAGCAAAATAATTTATTAGTGTTTTAGCTGCATCAGAGGGAAGGCTTCTTCATCTGATTGATTTTATCTGCCTCAGATGGAAAAAGTCAGAACTTACAGCCTTTGAGATTTGCGACTCAATAGATATAATAAGAAATGTTGTGTACATATTATTATATACTTATTTTAAAGAAATATAAACAATAATAATAATAATAGTCGAGATTCGAATAAAATAGGTTAAAATAGGTTTTTATTTGTTTTTGATATCACTTTTAAATTTTTGCCTATTTATCTCTGTGCCGAATTGTCATAGAACCAGTATTATAATGAGGTTTACCATATAAGCTTTAATAAGATATTCCAATACATTGAATATTGTGTTTCAGTTTCTTTGTATGTCGAATATTTTTAAACATATTAAAGAGTTTTTAATGGCATTTGAGAGTACGTTGGTATCTTTTATTTTTTCTATTGTCTTCAGGTAGATTATTGAATTTTTTTATTTATTTTTTCTTGTATTTTTTCGGTATTCACTATATAGCAATTTCTAGACATTTTGTTTGGAAGTTTTATTTTTCCGTGTACTTTTGCTGATTCCCACCGCCCACCCCCCTACCAAATCACCAATCCCTCTACCCTCATCTAATTTCTGTACTTGTCTAATTTAAGTTAGTTTTAAGATCGCTCGTCAATGGCACGGTTGTGTGGAAACCGGTAGCGAATTTATTAATCCAAAAATATCAAAAGTACATGGTAAATTAAAACTTCCAAACAGATTTTTTTTATTCCTACGTGTGTATAATGGTGTTGAGAAAATGACTTATTGATTTTACATGATGAGAATATGAAATTAAATCAGGTGCGATTTTCTGGGATGAATTCTTATTTTTGTTTTCCTTTTAGAAGTATTTTTTTTATGCTACTTAAAGTTCTTTAAATAGCAATCTGTGGAGATATCTTTAGGTGTTTTTAGAATAATTTTTATTATTAGTTTTTATATAGTATATACTGGATTAATGCTAGTATTATATTCTGACCCCTAACTAATAGTAATTGAATTGAATTATTGCATAGCTCATTGAAAATAAGAGTTTTATTTACATACATTTTCTCATTCTCATACAAATGTGTATTAATTTTTTAACTTTTGTTAACAACTGTTAAGATTTGAATTGATAATTATTTTTTATTAAAATATTTGATTTTGTTTGTTGGACTGGCGTCTCTACTACTTAAGCCATTGATACCTAAATATTTACAATCAATTTTCTCATTCTCATATTTTAATTTCAGAAATATCACTATTCTTCTCAATTAATTCAATTTTTTGGCTTCTATCTTTTCGTATGAATTGATAGTTCTGCCTGAATATATTTTTAACCTCGATAGTGTCTCGGATATTATACCTATCCATTTTTATTTACATATATTTAGATATATTGACTTTTCCATTAGTCTCGAATAAATATTCAATTTGTTAATTTACAAAAAATAGCAGACAAAAGTGGAATTAATTAAGGATTATATTGATCATTCTTAAATTGAAACATGAGATCGATAAAAATAACGGTAAACAATTAGGTCTCAATAGCTCAATTGTTAGAGTCCCTTTAAGACTAAAGGATCTGGGTTCGAATCCCAAATGCGACCGTTACCTTTTTATTTTTGTGTATTTTTCTGTTTCTAATTTTATTAAGATTTCTTAATATTATCTTATTCGAAAAATAAACAACATAAATGTTTATCTCTCATCCGAAAATAACAATTCAAATTATTATTTTATATCCAGTAATTGATATAACAGTTCCTTGTTACAGATTGTTCAGAATCTACCCAAGAACGACTAGTTAAGAGACCACATTTACGGATTAAGCTGGTGAATGAACATTTTTAACAGTATTACCAGATATAAATAACCAAATACCTACTACACAATCGTCCAATCCATCTTCATCATCCCTTTCACTTTTCTTACTTCCTGAAGACGGTGTTGCGGGTGTTGCCATAGTTTCACTTGCTCTGGGTAGGTAGTTAAACCTCTTACAGAATATGACAAACTTATATATTTTCTCTCTTATTCATTCAATTCAGTTTTAATTCACGCTATTTTGTGAAATAAAAGGATTAAAAAAAAATAGGTCGTCGCAAAATATCTAAAAAAATTACTGATACCTACGATATTACGCATGAACGAAGTGTCAGTTTCCTTCGAAATACAAATGATCGCATGTAACCTTTCGATTCTGAAAAGACCATAGGACACGCTAACCCCAAGTAATAAAATATTCACACTGATAGGTCAGTCCCTCATTGGCCTTTGTCGATATCTCATTCACCACGTTTCCCTGGAACGGATTTGCGATCCAATTCTTTCGCTGACAGTTTTTATGTCCTCTACTTAAAATCTCTCCAATTGTGGCTCCATATACGCAATTCCGTGAGCAGATAGGGTGATTATTATAAAGGTTTTACGTTGAGTAACCGATAAAAATTGTAAATGCAAAAATAGTTTTTTTTGTATTGGCATTGACCATGTAACAATTTCTAGACATTTTGTTTGAAGTGTTTTATCCACTATGTACTTTTGTTACTTAATTTTATTATTACGCTACCGGTTTTGACAGATCCGTGTCATTCACTGGCATTCTTAAAACTTATTTGTATCAAAAGTATGATTAGTATTAATTAAGTGTTATTAAAATTCTGAAAAACCTATACTTGTAAAACTTCTAATGGGTTATTTTACTCTAATTTTGACGTTTCTCGCGGTTTTACCTACATAAATTGTCGGATAATTGTTGCAGTTTGACGAACTAAAACTATTTACTTAATGGTTGCAAGTAAAAAAGGTCGAAAACGTTTCAATAGTCATCTCTAATTCACTATATTTTAATACGATGAAGAATGAGGTTAAAAAATATATAAAAAGCAGTTTATCTTTTATTTTTTACTATTATTATGTACAAACGAAAACAGAAACATACTTATCTGACAGGTCATTCCAGATTAGCACGATATTTTATAAAGTTTTAGCTATGGAAGATGTGATTTAAAATGCACAGGATACAGTATTGGAAAAATCACAAGGGCACTGTACAAATATTACTTTCTAGGGTTTATCATTATTATGTACAAACGAAAACAGAAACATAAACAGAAACATACTTATCTGACAGGTCATTCCAGATTAGCACGATATTTTATAAAGTTTTAGCTGTGGAAGATACGATTTAAAATGCACATGATACAGTATTGGAAAAGACTGCATATTGCACGATATTAGAGTTATTGTTTAAATATTATTTGTTACTGATATTATATTTATTAGAAGGTTGGCGGCTAAAGAAGTTATTTTTAAATTTAATACTAAAGAACAGATTTTAAAAGGTTTGCCTGATTTTTTCTTCGATGATATTTATTTGCATTTAGAAAAATTTATAGTTATTTAGAATGTTGCAGACTACGAAAACTTTATTTTTTTTTTGTAAATTAGTTTTGGTACCTACCTTACCGGCTTCGTTATCAATGTCCGTTTTGTCGTTGAGATTTCTAAATGGCTATAGGCGTAGTAATGAAAGATGCACATGTATTATATTGTGCTTCTTATCAAATGTTCGCCAAGCAAGTGAGTGGAGCACTCGCCCGGCGAACTGGTCAATCATAAGGAGAAGTATGCGCAGGTGTAGGTACTGTTAGAAGTACTCGTATGTGCAGGTGTGTATGTACTAGGTACTGATAGTAACAGCAAATTATTATGAAGTTATTAACTTTGATAAGTAGCGTTCATTAAGTTAACAAGATGCCGGCGCAGGTACGGGAGCTTGCAAACAAATTAATTAGCGCTTTCAATCAATCGCCTAACAATACTGCATGGGGCATGTTTACGCCATCATTACACCGTAATGCGCGTGCTTTCGGTGAGATTGTTTAATGTTTTGTTAATGACTTGGAATTTATTTATTTAACGCCTATGGGCTTTTATATTGATTTCTACTTTTGAAACTGTTAATATATTATTAGTGTTTAAAAAAGTGTCTTTTATATGATCACTTTTATGTAGAGTTTTACATAGATATTTTACTCTTTCGATAGCGGAATGAATTGAAGAAAATATGTTGATAAGGGAGTAATATAAAAAAATAACGATAACCTGTATTACCCATATACAGTACTAGAAGAGTTCTCATTTAACTCTACGAAAAAAATAACTTGTATAAAAATATATACATAGAATTGATCACCTGGTACTCGGTAGGAATATGTTTCAAATAGTACTAACAATTATCCATATTTCTTATTGGGTGATTTACAGACCATAACATAAGTAATAAATTTGATTGATATGCTTGTTGTAACCTTAAGTGATCAGCTCAGGTATGGGGGCTCCATCGAAGTCAGAGTGAAGTTACCCCCTCAGAAGCTGCGCGTATTGTACAGAGCCCGCAGATACTTTAATAGTACAAGGCTGCTGACCCTGTAAATATTGCAAGTGTGCCCCATCGTAGAATTTGGCAGCCACCTCTGGTCGGGAGCCCCAAAATATATGATAAAACCCTTGACTCTTTGCAGAAACGGGCGATCCGTTTGATAGATTCCGCTATCTTAACAAACAGATTGGAATCTTTGGAGCATAGACGGCAGGTTGGAATGCTGTCCTTGTTCTACCGGTATTTTAATGGAATATGCTCTGAGGAACTATCGTCATTAATCCCTTCGGCACCAGCAGGAAACACGCCAAACGCGCGTCCAACATTTGCACACAGTTGACATTTGTCACATGAGAACGGTTCGCTCTACGACTCGTATTCAACAGCTCGGGTGTGGAATGATCTGCCGGCCTCTGTGTTTCCTCCCTCCTACAAGATGAGTCTCTTCAAGACCTAGGTTCACTCCTTCCTATCCACTAAAAGACCCTCGATACATAATCCTCAAAGATGACATAGGCCCCGAGGGAAATTATTTCCCTCAGGGCCTCCTGTGTGGAGTAACTGGAAAAAAATAATTGATAATAATAGCTATTAATTGATAAACTAAAGTTTTTAAGACAAGATTTTTGTGCATAGCGCAAACGGTAACAATTATTTTTATAAACAATAATTATTAGCCTGAAACACTCATCCAAATTGAAAAAATCTTCCAAGAAAAGATAAATGTCGCCGACAGGACTCAAACCTGCACCCTTCTGACTGCCGGTCAGATGCTCTACCGTTGAGCTACGTCGGCTTATCGCAAACCCGCCAAGTTAATCAATATATACTAGTGTTTCATTCAATAATTACTGTTTTTATTATATTTCACCTGTAAACAACCAACTTTATTAGTATGAGAAAGGTTTGTAACGGATAAATCCCTCAATAGATGGCGTCGAGACAAATTATGTCTACATTTTATTGGTGAAAAAATGCTTTGACTTGTCAAATATTTATTAATTGATAAACTAAAGTTTTTAAGACAAGATTTTTGTGCATAGCGCAAAGGGTAACAATTATTTTTATAAACAATAATTATGAGCCTGAAACACTCATCCAAACTGAAAAAACCTTCCGAGAAAAGATAAATGTCGCCGACAGGACTCGAACCTGCACCCTTCTGATTGTCGGTCAGAGTATAGCTTTCAGCAATCGTGTTGGACCGAATCTGTTGTAAATGATCAGAATGATTTATTTTTGATTATGATTTAAAAAAAAAAAAAATTGTTTTTCCTTGTCTTAATATGAGAGAACATTTTTCAATTACCACCCGAAAAGGCACTCCGTGATAGAATATTTTTCTTACTCTTGCCATGATTGGTTAATATGATTTGATTAAAATTTTTAATTATTTTTATTTTCATATGTTATCAGGTAAAAGCACAAGGAGGAAATTAATGAGCAGTATTTTTTCGGTGAGCTGCTGAATACGACGTATAAAATGTAAACGATTCGATTTCCCGAAAAGAATATAAACTTACTTAATAATCACTTACTTTAATCAATTTTTGATCAAGTTTATAATTTGTCTACTCTTACTTTACTGTGTTCTATTTTTACTATTTGTCTATACTTGACATTATTATTTTTTAGTATTCTGTATATTCCTGATGAGGAAAGCTTTATTTTCGAAACATGTTGATATGTATATATTAATAAAGTGGTGATTACAAAGTAATTTTAACTAACTAACTAACCCCAACGCCTTTTCCCCGCAGTGCCAGACAGAAAGGACGGACCGCCAAACAACTCAATCTTGGCATACATTTCTTGCTTCATTCACATTCATACATCGTCTCATACATTCTCTTCTATTATTCCGACTTAGGTATTTGATTCATTATTTGATGCCATGTCTTCCTCGGCCGTCCCGGGCTTCGTCTTCCATTCACTTTCGCGTCATAATTTCTTTTTACACTCCTTTCTTCATTTAATCGCTCCAAATTCCCAAATCATCTAAGCATCCATTTCTTAATCTTACGCATTACGCTTACATCAGCCTTGCATTCTTTACGAATCTCAATATTTTTTCACACGATCATACATGGTTTTACCACACATTCGCCTCAGAGATTTCATCTCGACGGCATTTAGTCTACTTTCATCCTTCCTCTATTAATTGCATGCCTCACTACCATACATCAGGGTCGGAATGAGCACTCCATTGTGGACTGCTAGTTTCGCTTCATTAGACAACTGTTTGTTTGCGCCAACCGCGTTCAGCCCTCCGTTAATGGAGTTTCCTGCATTCACCCTTACTAATTTTTAATCAATTTAATAAATAAATAAATCAACAGAAGTAATTACACTAGAATAATATAATGTAACCATGACATTGTAGTACTACACATTATTTATTTATGTCATAAAGATAAAACTAAATAATTAACTTGAAAGTCAGGTTCGACAAACTTCGAGAAATCTTTCCGGTTAGTTTCTGAAGAATGTGTCAAAGGACATGAAAGATACTTTCAGAAACATTAATAATTATCATCATTAGAACACAGCCTACATCGTTACACAAATAGGCGTTCGTACTAAATCATAAAAATCCTAAAGGTGTTTACTTCAATTCACACAACAATTCGTAAAAAAATCTTTATTAGTCGATATTTTATTTTAGGACATCGGCAAAATTAAACAAAACGTTTTTACACGGTGGTTAAATTTATTATGAGATTTTTTTATACGAGTTGAAGAAGAGACGGTTGATTTGATTAAAATGTGCATCCATCTCTTGCAGTCAGGAATGTAATATATTTTGAAACTCCGTCTCTTTTTGCTCAGTGGTTTTAATTAAAAGTTAACTAGAATCCTCCCTCTTTGTAGCAGGCAAAGATCGTGCTTCAGTGGGATTACGTATTTGTGAGTCAACAGTAGCGAGTGGAGACTGGAGTAGCGAGTGACGGGAAGATAGATAGATAGATAAGAAGAATTCGACACAATTATCGACTTGACGGTTAAAAGTTTTACAGTCGTGCAGACGAGCTTAATCTCCACTGAGCCTCCAGATGTGCCTTCAAATTAAGTTTAGGTCCAATTTATGAATTCCAAAATAAAATACGTCGTATTTGAAACCTTTAATATTACCGATGTATATTTTTATTTTCGTATTTTCTAGCTCACATACGAGTATTACGGTAACAGGTTTGCTACATTCTGTGTAATGTTTTTTTCTTCTAAAGTTTTATACCGTTTTAATAGATTTTCACTGACTTCACAATGAGTAATCATTTAAGGGGTTTTCCTTTCTGACATTTTCTTACTCGCTTGATATAAAACATCTTATGATACAGTTAAATTTAGAATTTCCGTTGATTGTTTTCAATAAAAAATATTATTACATTCCATACTAGCTGAAGTATCTGGCGTTGCTCGGGGTTATGGTTTGGAGTAAAATTTTAAGGTGGTAATGTGTTATCCCTATCCTTACCTTTAGTCAGTAATTTTCCTCTTATTTTGAAGGTCAAGTGTGTGAAATTTTCTTTACCAATACCAAAATTTTGCTTTAAGGGGTAAGTAAGACGAATGTGGGTGGTTTTTCACAATAGCATGTAGACAGTGACCTTGAAGTCAAGTTTGCAAAACTTTATTAAGCTTAACTGTAGATTTGAATAGAAATTAAACCCACCCATTCAACCACAAACACTTTTCTTTATATGGATAGAAGAAGATAAATTCTCTCAGAATCGCCCTGGTCAGAATCAATTAAGCGTGTCAAAGTCTCACTGGCTACGTGTAGTTGGGACTTTTGGCCGGTATCTGAATATATAATTAAACCAGCGATGCTCATCAATCGCACAATTATAACAAATGAAATAATATTATAATCATTGAAGAAGATAATATTACATCCCAAATGAACCACGAAACCGAAAAACAACAGAAATTGGGAAAATCTGGGACTTGAACCCAGGACCTCTACCTATCCGGGGTAACCGCTTAACCAACTTAGCTAATGAGACCAGTTCAATTTACGCCATTTACACCAATATCATACTTCATGTTCAAGATTTGTTAATATTATCCTCCATTTTTATAAATCCCATATTATTGGCTGCTATTATTGCTGCTATTATCCCATATAATTGCATATGTGTTAATATTATCTTCTTCAATGATTAAAATATTACAATGAGGTTTACAAACTTCAATAAGTTATAAAAAATAAATTGAAATAATATTATATTGTGCATTTTAAAACTCAAATGATTTTTTTAATGTTTTTTTCGAACATTGTAATGTTTTAACCCATGACATCTGAGCCATGAGTCGTTAACGCCACTTTTCAAAGAAACTCCACAACAAAATATAATTACCCCCATTATAATAACAGATTGCGAACCCTTTAGTAAGAAAAATAATCAGAGTTATTTATGTTTTTATTTCCATCGGACTTATTAACTGTTTTGTTTATGTTTTGATATTTCATCTGTTTATTCTGTGTTTGACCTTTCCAATAATAGAAATATTCTACAATTTTACAGAAAACTGAAATATTTTTCAATGGACGGAAAGAAAGTCAATGTTCTAGTGGTGTTATTTTGTAAATAGGAATAAACAGCAATATGATCTTCTTTTTTTAAGTTAGTTTAGCATTGTTTTCATTTTGAGTAGTATTAATTATTTATTATGATCGTTAATTCCGAAAATTGATTCTATCGCCAAATCGACCCCTTGGAATAACAAGGTTCCAACTGACGATTTGGGCTGATTTGAGTTATTGATTGGAAATGCTTCCAATTGCACTATTCTTCATTTATTGTATATAAACCAACACAATCTAGTGAATATTAACTGAATTAGAAAGTGTTAAAAGTTCCAACTGCATCAGATTCACTATAATTTGTGAAACAAGGATTCAAGTGCACGTGAAACCTTGTTACTCCAACTTAAAAAGTTATTTTGTAACTCAATTCACATTAATCCATACAGCGTGTTCCATCTGACGAACTGTTAGGTTTCCGCGCGTTGCAAGTAGAAGTGTAAATTAGAGTGATCAAAGCGCAATTCTTTGTTAGAATGATTAAATCCACGGATTATAGAGATTCTGGAACTCCCTATACACATCTGTCGACTGTTTTCTGTACGGTTTTCCTGCAGATAAAATAAAAGAAGTGTTGCTTCATTTCACATGGTGGAGTCGCACTACTGCAGGGCAAAAACATCACGCAGTATTTAAAGTCGAATAACGTGGGGAAAATGTACGATTTGTACACAAAATATTGCGAAGAGATGAATACAATGGTATTGAAATTGAACATGTACAGGCATATTTTTATGACCAAATTTAAGTTAAGTTTTCACGTGAAAAAATGTGAAAGATGTGATCTCTGCAAAGAACAACACGATGTAAAAGATGATAATCTGTTGACTAAACATTTATCATTAAAGTATGAAAATCATATTAAATATATGATGGCTATGAGAGAGGACACAGATGCTGAAAAATAATATACCCGTCCTTTGTTTTGATTTACAGAACGTTATATCATGTCCGAGAGCAGAAGTTAGTTCCTTCTATTATAATAATTAACTAACTAACTAACCATCACGCCGTTTCTCCGCAGGGGTAAGCAGACAGGACGGACCGCCAAACAACCGATCTTGGTATACACTACTTGCTTCATTCACACTGAAAATTGAATTCGTACAATTTAACTGCACACTACTCGGTAACCAAAACCATATATTTTGTGCGATATGGAATGAGAGAATGTTAGGTTTTTCTATAAATGAAATAGCGAGTGCTTTTAAAAAGATTTTTGATTCGCTTTAGACTGCTGAGAATAATTTCACTGAATTGATAACGTGGAGTGATTCGTGTATTCCGCAAAATAGGAATTATTTTATAAACACCGCTGTTTTATATTTTCCCAATGAAAATCCACATATAACTTCGATTACCATGAAATACTCGATATCTGGCCATTCCTGCATACATGAAGTTGACAGTGCTTGAGAAGGTCATTTCCAAGACCGAGTTCTTTTCTCCACTCAGTCTCATGACAGTACTGAAGTCACCGAATGGTAGAAATCCACATAGACTGTTGGAAATAAGCGCTGATGATTTTAAAGATTATGGCAGTGCTTCGAAGCAAATAGTTTTGAAAATTGAAAACTTAAGAATTCGTGATAAACCGAGATAGAGAAATAGTAGTTACAACGTTGAATTGGCATTTCCAATTTCCACATTAATTCAACCGAAAAACGTAAGAAACACGCATGTAATTGTATCTCAACAAAAAATTTACGATATAAAAAAATCTGTTAATCTCCACGCCTCTGGAAGACCGAACATATTACCAAGCATTGCTATAGTTTTAAACATTGGTTCATATAATATATGGGGTAATACATAATACCGTTAATTCAATTTCTATTTTGTACCACCTCGCATATCATTATTGTTTGCTTTATTAATAACCATAATTACTTTGTTAAATATTATTATTTTTGCTTTTTTTGATAAACAAATCTTCTATTATTGTAATTATTCCTTATACTAAGGATCTTGTGCTTATCATTTTTACTGATTTATAATTCAACATACTTCTTTCATAATTATAATTATGAATAATATGTACTTTTGCTGTTTATTAACCACCAACCGTTGTTGATCTATTTTATTTATTATTTGATTACATTCCTAAATTTCGGAAAAGTGTAAATTTTAATAAGAATTTTCGTGTACTTCTGTCTTATTTCATAAATTAATAAATATCTCAACAGTTGGAATAAAATAGTTATTAATTTAAAAATTAACGTATAGCTCCATAAATTATTTAAATACTCTCGGTAGATCACATGCATCTCTTAATTCGCTCCTTTATCAAAAAGTTCAGATGTTATGTTATTGTATTGACCGAAATAAGGAAAGGCAATTAGGTATACCGAGCGCAAGCTTAGTAAAAAAAAAGAATTTCCACTCCCCTGCGTCGAATTGGCATGCAATCTGAAAAAAAATAACAAACCTAAATGAATATCGCGAAGAGCTGACGAAGAGACGTTTCGATTAGTGAAATCAGTTGATAGCCACCAACGGAGAACTTCACAGCCCCATAAACACGAGAAGCTTTGAATTTCGTTAAATTAAAGTTAAATGAAACCATTCTAGGAAACCAAATGAAGGTCTCGCGTGACGGCAATCAGTAGCCATTGGTAAATCACGATCCCATATAGTGAGACAACTCACCGAGGAGGCTGCGGAGTGTGGAACTAGAGAGATCGAGTGTTGCTGATTAGCCCCCATTCTTAGAGCACCATATTTTATCGTAATTATAAAGTTACAAATCCGAGTGTGTTCTGACGGCATTATACGCCGCGTGTACGATAAATGAATCAGGAATGTAGAATAATGCCGAATAAATGAATTTGGAGTACCTATCTACAGAAAATTAGAGTGAAGAGAAAGGAGACACTTTGTTAAGTGTTCTTATATTTGCGTTACCAACTCTTGTCTGGGCAGGGATAAGAAAATAAATAGTCACATTAAACGGAAATTATATACGAATTCAGAAATATTTTAAATTTCTTCAAAAGATTGGCATTCACTTTCTGGCGTCATTATTAATAAATTAATAAAAATGCTTTGTAAACACCACTTTTTAATATATACATGTTAATATGTTCCGAAGGTGAAGCTTTCCTCATCGAGACCTACAGAGTACTAAAAAATAATAATGTCAAGTATAGACAAATGATAAACATAGAACACAATAACGTAAGAATAGACAAATTATAAACATTAACAAAGGGCGATTAAAATAGGTAAGCAATTAATTATAAATTATTATAAAACATTGAATAACAAATTCATATTAGAAATTAAAAAAGAAATCATTTTTATTATTAACATAAATATTGATTAATAACATAATAATGATTGTTTTTATTAAAATGTGTAATAACAATATTAAAAAAGAGTTGTTATTTATATGAAAATAAATATAAGAGATAGCAAATTAAAAAAATTATATATATTTGATTATCAATAATATTTAATTGACTATTAACACTTATTCCATATCTTTTCTTTTTCTGTACGTCCTGATGAGGAAAATTTCGAGTTAGAAACATGTAGATATTTATATATTAAAAAAGTGGTGTTCACAAAGTATTTTTTATTAATTTATATTTTAAAAACTTTATATGAAAAAAAAAACAGATTGTAAAAATAAATATATGTCAACTTTATTCGTGTTCGTCCAGTTTTCAATTTCAGTATTTAAATGAATTAATATTAATCTTAGAAATAAAATTAGAAAGGAGGTTCACAAACTAAATACAAAACAATGGTGAGGGTCAAGAAGAAAAACACGGGAAATAATAACATCCAACATCAATTACAACACGAGTTTCGCTTAGTGAAAAACCTGTAAGTACTATAAACAATAGTTTATATTTCCTAAGAAAACAATCCTTGTTGTTAAATATCATTGATTGGGATTAGTATTAATACCTCAATCGTTTCTTTCAAATCATTCGTTTAATAATAATTCAAACCAATATTGAAAGAATCGAAAGCTTTCAACTTAAATTATTCACAATGTTTAATATTTGATGACACCTTATTTGAAAAAATATATATGAATAACAACTCAATGTAACGCACAATTTAATATCGACATGCTTCACAATACCCTTTCAAAATATCGAACCGATGTAATGAGTAAGGCCACAAATTGATGCACGAGTATAAAATGTATCAAGAGCTTCTCCTGTCCCGATCCTATCCTTTTCCTTTTCCTTCTTATTTCCATTTTTTTATTTATTTTTATTATCTTGTTAGCTTCATAAATAAAACACCTGTATTTAACCACTGTTAGCACAAAAATTTTTGTTGGCTTACCTTTTGTTAAACTTCCTTTATATATAATATATTTGTATAAAAATTAACAGAAAATTTGGAAACTTTTATTTTTTTTTAAACATTGTAAATAACTATAAATATTTGTAACTGTAAATAATTAATTTCGAAAACCTTAAATAAAATATTGTTTAAAATAAATACCAACTCTTCTTTTGGCAATAAATATAAATAGGATTTAAACAGTAACTGCAATATTATGCAATGTGCAGTGTCTTCTAATATTGTGTCCTGCGCGAGTAAAATCATATCATATTCTCAAGCGAAATTGTAATTTAAAGTTTTAATCTGGAGTGACCTACCAGGTAAGTGTGTTTCTGTATCTGTTTGCAAATAATAAGATAAACCCTATCAAGTAGTATTTGCACAGCGCCCTTGGTGTGATTTTTCACAAAAACAGCGCTATACAAGACATCCAAGAATTATTATTGTTATAAAAGCTGTTTAAATTTTACAAATAAATAAATATATTTGTATATTTATTTGATTATTGTAATGTACGTGTACAATTCAAAAATAACATTTTCTAGAA
Organism: Halesus radiatus; assembly: GCA_022606495.2. Classification (NCBI taxonomy): domain Eukaryota; kingdom Metazoa; phylum Arthropoda; class Insecta; order Trichoptera; family Limnephilidae; genus Halesus; species Halesus radiatus. The sequence goes on from JAHDVE020005537.1 coordinate 20,179, forward strand.
AAAGGTTTACCATAACGACAGTGAGTGCAAGTAGTTTGATTGGTACCCTCTTCCACAATAATGGTTTTGTAGAAGGAATGACCGTGTGGGCGCAATCTTGCTTATGGCCCAAAGGTCAAGGGTTTATTCCCCATAGGTACGTGAACCTCTCAGAATTTGCTTTTTTTATAACTCAGTTACTTAGACCTCAAACGAAAATAGATTTAAAAAAAACTGCTTTAATAAGCAACCCACGTATTTACATCAAGTTATGGGAAATGTGTGGAAATTTAATTACATTTTATAAATGTATTAATTTCAGAAAGAGAGCGAAAATGGCGAAGATCTTTAAAAAATTTTAAGTTTCGTGTTTTTAACACAACAGCCCAGAGGAATTAGAGGAATAGAATAACGAAAAAAGAGACGTTAGGAGTTAAAAAAAATATATATATATGTGTATACCGCACAAGAGTCCTTACTGCTCCCGACCGCCCGGAACCAATGTGACTATGGAATCCCAAATTGGGGAATGTTGTGAGTCTGAAGGTAGTGGGGGGCAAAAGATAAGTGGAAGACGAAGGTGGAGAAATACCTGGCTATTCCGATCTGGTCACTAAATACGGCTAAAGCCATTTCAGGCAACGTTTCAATTCAGAATAAACTAAGAGTATTCATCTATAGAATGATATATAAATAACAAATGAACCTACAGTATTCCAAAAAAACATTACACGTCTCTGTAAAAACATGTACGAACTTCGTCCGGTTTCCTATCCATGACCTCTTGACCCGGAGCCAAGAAATTTAACCCTCTGGCACGTAGGAAGTTAAATGATTCAACCATATTATGATAAATCGATTACAATATTTACGCCGACGTGTTATATTCCCATTAAATCACAAAAATACTGTCTTCGTGCAATCTTTAACCAATTATATTTAATAAAATAAATGATATAATAATGAGTTTAAAGGGCATAATGAAAATTAAATAGTCGATCTCCAGGGGCATATTGTACATCCTTGGTAATCATTTGATCACTTGTGATATGGATGGTGAAAACTACACCTGTGATTATTCCCATAATTAAATAGTCGATCTCCAGGGGCATATTGTACATCCTTGGTAATCATTTGATCACTTGTGATATGGATGGTGAAAACTACACCTGTGATTATTCCCATAATTAAATAGTCGATCTCCAGGGGCATATTGTACATCTTTGGTAATCATTTGATCACTTGTGATATGGATGGTGAAAACTACACCTGTGATTATTCCCATAATTAAATAGTCGATCTCCAGGGGCATATTGTACATCCTTGGTAATCATTTGATCACTTGTGATATGTATTGTGAAAACTACACGTGTGATTATTCCCATAATTAAATCAGTCGAACCATTTGAATTAAACAGCTAGCTTAATCAAACGATTTGTTCGCTATACGTAACTAGGGGTTGGGTTATAACTTTCCAATGACAATCTAGTCTTATTTAATGGAAGCAATCTTCCCAACAAGCCCTCCATTGACATGCTTGGTGTAACCTTAAGTGACCAGCTCAGATATGGGGGACAGGGTAAAGTTATCCTCTCAAAAGCTGGGTGTATTGTACAGAGCCCGCAGATACTTTAATACTACACAACTGCTGACCCTGTACAAATCGCAAGTGCGGCCCACTGCAGAATTTGGCAGCCACCTCTGGTCGGGAGTCCCATAATACCTGAAAAAAACCCTCGACTCACTCGACGACGTGCAGAAACGGGCAGTCCGTTTGATAGATTCGCCGATCTTAACAAACGGATTGCAATCTTTGGAGCACAGACGTCAGTTGTTTTAACGGGATTTTAATGGAAGACGCTCTGAGGAACTAGCGTCATTGATCCCTTCGGCACCGGTGCATAGTCGGGAAACACGCCAAACGCGTGCCTAACTTTTGCACGCAGTAGACATTTGTGACATGAGAACGGGTCGCTTTTACGACTCGTTCCTGTGTTCAACAGCTCGGCTGTGGAATGATCTGTTCACTCCTTCCTATCCTCTAAAAAACCCTCCACACAGCATCCCAAAGATGATATAGGCCTTGAGGGAAATTATTTCCTTCAGGGTCTCCCGTGTGGAGTTACCGTTCAACAAAAACTTTTAATTTTAAAACAGTGACTATCTAAAGGTATGTACTAATAATGGTACAGCAGACGCCGGATAACTGATACCCCTCCCGAATGAGCTGGGCTCCTCTCGGTGGGCGATTCCCCTTTCTTTGAGAAACACTCCGACAGTTGTAAACCTTTTAATGGCCAACAATTCAACCAATGGCCCGGAGATACAAATAATCAGTAATCAAACGCATTAATTACCCGCCTCAATGATTGACAGGGCTGTTAAATGGTGTTCTGGGGCCTGTATTGAGTATTGGCCCGTATAAATCGTAAGCTGCTAATTCCAGCGAATCCGCGGATTCGTTTTAATAAATGATGCTTGTTTGTTTGAAGTTTCCAGTTGTCAATAACTCAACGTTTACAATCATTGTTTTTAACGGAAATCCGATAAACTTAAAACAGTTCCCGTGATATTTAGTATAAGCCATTTGATGAAATTAGTCGTTTATTGGTAAGTATAAACAAAGTGGAGTAAAAAGGTTTACTTTATTGCTAAATTTGTAACCTATTTTTGTCCGACGGGAGGACTATGGCATCAACGAATGGGATATACTCGTATTGTGATGATGGGAAGGTTTGGATTTATTTGGATGTTCAGACCTGGTCACCAAACACTGCTAATGCCATCTCTAATAACATTTCGACTCTGTTTTAATTGTTTTTGTGTTTAATTCGTACAACTCCATTTAATTTTATTTTAAATTAAATGTAAATCAAATTTAACAATGATATTAATAAATTCCACAAGTATTTTAGTTTTTATTATTGTGACAGCTGCTTCGGCATTCGAGGCCATTTTCAAACTTCGGTTAATCCACGAGGCGACGACTTATTTATGTTATTTTTATTTACTCCCATCCAATTCTAACTAGGGGATGGGTGTTTAAAATAATTATTTATTTTCGGTAAATCCGATTTAGTTAGAAAATAATTAAATTTCTGTATTCTGTGAGCTTTTTACATTTATAATTCGTTTTCGCCGTGTTTAATAGAAATTAATAAACCAACGAATGATATTAATATAACATTAATTATTTAAGCGAGAAAAATTATTTATTCACCACTTGTAAGTGTGTTCACATTATCAAAACAATATAACACATTTACATAAATAACTTAAGAAAATATTGTCATCCAAACATACCGATTATAAATAAATATTTTAAACACCTGTCCAAATTAGAATTGGGCGGGAGTAAATAAAATCATAGAAGTAAGTCGTCGTAATGTGGATTAACCGCAGTTTTAAAACGGCCTTGAACGCCGAAACAGCTGTCACAATAATAAAAACTAAAATACTTTTATAATTAATTATTATATTATTCCGATATTTAAAAAAAATATATTCTGAACGGTGTTCTTTCACCAACACAATACTGAGAGTATCTACTACTGTGAAATAGATTATATACTTATTTTAGCCGAAAGAAATCAGGGATCCGGCCTCTGAGTATCGGCTGATTATTATTTAATACACTTATAGGTTTAGCGATTACAACTAGATTACGGAGATAAAAAATAAGTTTGTCTGTAGTATTAGTACGTTGTGCACAATTCAGAACTATAGAAGCGTACAAGCGATTGTGGTAGTTTAAACTAATCGGCTATGGTTGGAAGGTAAATGCATATTTTTCGCAAATTGCCTTTAGGCGCATGCGCCATCATACTTCACTGTTAGCAAATTACCTGCGCACAGACGGTAATTTAGTGTCGCAGGCGGCGGCGGCGCTCTGTGTCGACTGTCGACTATATTTTCCTGTGGAATTACACGGAAACCGATGAAAAACGAAATAAAGTGGGTTGATTTAAGATTAAAAAAAAATTAATTTAGTTTATTTCAATATGATGTGATTTATATGTTAATTATGATTTTATTTATTTTAGAAACAAACAGTACATGTATAAAATGAGTGGTGTAAAAATTACAAAGTTTTAGAAAATTATTACAAGAATCGGAACCTATGTATTATCTAGTAAACGGTTATATACATTTTACCGGGCGTGGTTAGTACAGTGCTAGGGAATGATACATGGTAAAGGTAAAAAGGTATATTGAAAAGTGTATAGTGTATAAGTATATGTAGCCGTGTCTGTGTGTGTGAGCGTGTATGTGTACCCATGTGTCTGAATAGTGCTATATGTACTGGAGAGTTGTGATTGCGCATTGATGTTACGAGTAATATTTTTCTTAAATGACGGTAGGGAGTCAAAAAATATGTGAAGATTTAGGTTGGGACAAAGATAATTAAATGTATGAAGAACACGGGAAATTGGTGAATTTGCTGCAGCGTTTGTTTTATTGTTTAATGTGTAAAACAGTTTGGTGTGGTGAGTAAGTTCCGATGGTATGTTCAGGTTAATTTGAAATAGGAGTTCAGGACAGTCTATTATATTACTTAAGTTTTTATACAGGAATATACTGTCGGCTACCATTTGCCGGAAGAATTTCTTAATATTTGATATTTTACAGTAATTCTGATAATGATTAAATCATGTAAATATTAACGGAAAAAGAGATCTTAATACTTTAAACGATATGTGTCTAGGAACACATCATATTAGACTTATTTTGTACATCCTCTAATTATCCGTCAACATATACCATATTATGGTGTAAATATCTTTATGATAATTTACTAGAATAATTATATATCCACATAATTTACATATACTAGTTATTTAAATAAAATAACCTTTTTTCTAACTAAGATTTTAAATGTTCGGCGACAAGTATTTTTTTCTTTCCCTTTTATGTGATTTCCGCACAAGAGTCCCAACTGTCTGGAGCCAGTGAGACTATGACATCCCCAAATTGGAATGTTGTGAGGCTGAAGGTAGTGGAGATGGGAAGGAGAAGGAGAAGAGGAAGGTGGTGAAATATCTGTCTATTCAAATCTGGTCACCAAACACGGCTAAAGCCATTGTAATCAACGTTTCAATTCTGAATGGAGGTCTTTCACCAGGGCGATACTGAGAGTATCTTCCACTCTGGAACATGCACAAATGTAGTATATATTATTTTTGATGAATTAATTGTGAAATAACACAAATTAATTCAATAAAATTTACTTGCGCATGCCGGGATTTGAACCCTCGACCTTTTGATTCATAGTCTAGAGCCTTACCGGTCGAGCATGGAAGCCGTCATAAAAAAAAGTAAATAGTAAATAGTAATAATCTGACTATCCTAGCATAAAATTATTATAAAGTATTTCTATAGAAGAGGTTCATGGAATCAACACCACGGTGTTCAAATTGCCTTTCTTACAGAGAACTCGCATAATTATTTAACGGGCTTGTTTTTTCATCGTGATAAATGTGTGGATGTGTCTACTTCCACCCAGAATACGGGAGCCCAAACGTTTCAGGCGCAATATTACCACACCCCTGACTTATGTGCAATAATACGCCACGGGGAATTGATTTATAGGCCCGCAATTTTATAGGGTAATTTGAGTCTAGTAATAAATGACTTATCTACAAGAATTATTGTGTAAGTGACTTTACACTACGGAACTAAAGTACCATATTATTGTTAGCCATTGTTCGACGACTGTTATGCGACTTTACAGAAGGAACCTGACCGCAATGGCCGCATTTTAACTAATTTATCAACTGGCGGAGATATTAGAGAGAAAAGAAAACGTTGTGAACCTATACAATATCATACTCGTACACGTACCTATTAATGCGAACAATTTATTGTTAAACGCAAATAAAGGAAAATGCATGCTTACATACCAAATAATTAAATGTAATCAAATACCTTTGCACTTCTAATAACCAGGGGAACCTAATAGGAAAAGAAATATTATTTTTTCTTCGATTTATTGTTGTGTTTATTTATGATTTTTTTACAGATATAAGTAAAAAAAAAATTGAGTAAGATTATTGAGAAACATTTATGTTTTAAAATTTTTGTTTTGTTACATATGTTTTTTATTTTATACATACCTTAATTGTAAGTGTAATTAATTAAGAGGTTTTGAATGACAAGAACCCGTTTGTCAAACTACTGAAAAGTACTTTGTTCAAATGATTGATAACTTTGTGGCGTCATTATTAATTATATAATTGTATACACCACTTTAATTAAAATATATAAATATTTCTACATGTTTCGATAGCAATGCTAACATCTTCAGGAATAAATTAATACATAATAATTAAATTATTACTGAAAAGTAGTTCATTGGAACATTTTTGTTTTCATACTTTGTAAAAGTAATTACTTAAAAAAATAAGCAAATAATAAATATATTAATCTCAAAAGAACCAAAAAGAATATTAATGGTGAATTAACTACATGGTGCGTAATAGTGGCTTAGTTAATATAATTAATAAGAAGAACACTGTTTTTAATATATAAATATCTACATGTCTCGGAAGCAAGCTTCCCTCATCGGGATAAACACTATGCTAAAAATTAATGACAAGTATAGACAAATAATAAACAAATAGCCAAATTATAAATACAAACAAAAATTAGAAGTATGTGGAGGTAAGTAATTAATTAAAAATGCAAACATATTTAAAAAAATAATTTATTAATAATAATTTAAAATAATTAACTTATATTAGAAATTTAAAAAGAAAGTGATAATATTAAAAAAAAAATAATGCATAAAAAAAATTATAGTTGTTACTATTAATAAATGAATTAAATAATATACTTTGTATTCACCACTTTATTAAAGGTTTAAAAAATTTTACATACAAATACAGCCAGTTTACAGTTTAACAAATTTGAAATTTTAGGAATCAAAAAAATCTTTAATACTGAATTAAATTTAATAAATAATCAAATCTTTTTTATAAATATCTATCTCTTGAATTGTTTTCAAATTAATATTGATAATAAAAATAATTTCTAACGTAAATTTGTTATTCGTTGTTTAAAATAATTTTTAATAACATTTTTGATTAATTACTTACCTAATTATTTTTTAATGATTAGTTTTTTAATCAATCTAACTTTTGTTATTAGTATTACTCTTGCTGAGGAGAGTCTTTATATTAATAAAGTGGTGAATACAAAGTATATTATTTAATTCATTTATTAATAATGACGCCACAAAGTGAAAACCAATTGTTTGAAGACATTACATAGTTACGATTATTAAATTTGTAATAATAATATTCTAAATATAGTCATTAATGTGAAAATTATTTTAAGAGTTAATAAAAATAATAATGATTGATTATTTTTAATTGACTTTCCAATTTCCAATTTATCTAAATGTAAACTAGTTTTATTCGAATGTTAAAACTTTAAACCCTTTTTTATGCCAAAATAATGATTTGTTTCCAAAATTTGGTTGGCCGAATCAGAAAAATAATTATTTCTTTGTGCATTACGTGCTCCTTAACTCTAGTATTAAAATATCTCCAATTTTTTCTCTATAAAAAAGTTATAATCGTTACAAATTAATTTCTAGACCCCCGATTTATTTTAAATATCATCTTTATCATTGTTATTTAAAATATATATATATATATTTTTTTTAAATTTATTATTACCGTAATTGGATGTTAATTGGGATATTTTTCTATTAATAAATTTGAAGTACAGTATAATTCCTTTAAAATAATCCCTTTTTCCACTGTTTACTAATCTCAATTATGTGTGGATAAATATAAGATTTTATAAACATTTTCTTAAATATTTGTTTAAACAGTAGTGTAAAAAAAATATTAGCACGATATTCATATATTAAACAGTGGTGTAAACAAAATAATTCTCATTAATTTCAAATTTATTTGTGATCAATGTTCCTTACCATAGCCGTGAATTTCACTTATGAATAGTCCACCAAGCTTAACACATCACTTTATACTTTCATTTTAGTCGTAGTTCACTTCGCTATGTAAGTTTTCTTCAAAATATACTAAAAATATAAACATAGCCAATGAAAATATGGTTCATTTTCATTACCCCAACAATATTATAACAAGAAGCTAATGCATTTCAATTGAATGATATATACTCGATACATACTTGGCCTTAATGTCGTAAACGGTGCATTTACAATTTATTAAAAAAAATATAACGACGTCGTCCTCTTGCCATTCATCATCACACCCGCACTCCAAATATCGCCTATATAAATACACATGGTGATCTTTCCAAATGATTTTTACGCACTGTAGGTAGATAACTGATAAATAATTCACCCTCGCGTCATAAAACATGACTCGCACAATATCGTAATGAATTAAATTACTCCTAATTCCTATAAATGAGGACACGCGGTCCCGAGTCATTTATCAAATTGAAGACGTACAATTTCCCTTTCGCTTGTTATTTTGAGTATTTTGAATATTTTCGAGGTACAAGGTACAAATAATTGTTATAATTGGCGTCATGTGGGGTCTTGCGCCCGTGAGGCTTTCAAAAGGCTGCTTGGCATAACGATCGCAATAAACATTAAATATGCTACAAGTACATAGCGTGGAATGCTTACAGGATGCTATTTTCCATTTAAATAATTAGCCTTTTGTTTTTTGTATAGTTAGTGGAAAGGGCCGCAAATATTCTGCTTTAACTTCGCATACCATATGATTGCACTATGTATTGATTTACTCGAATATGTATAAATACAGAGATATTGGTTACAATTAGCTATACATCAATATAAATACAATGCATGCTCTAGACATACATAAGTTCAACAGATGCTGATAAATTTACTTGATTTTTTTTTTCAATTATCTCGGAAAGTACATAGGAATTTTATATTTAGTAGCAAACAATTTTAAAATTTTGTTTTTTTTTCATGAAATTTTGTATTACCACTAAAAATGTTTTTTTTTCATGAAATTTTGTATTACCACTAAAAATGTTTTTTTTTCGTTCATTCTTAAGTCAATCTTATATAGAACAGAATTTTATTTTATTTTTTATTCCAGGTAAAAAAATGGTGAAGAAATCTTTCTATTTGTAAAAAAAGTTTTCTCGGAACGCCTATTTGTGTGAAGAAAAACTTTTAAATATTTTTTTAATGTAGGTACTGGAAAAAATGTGCAATAACGACTCTTGATCAGATTTTGTATTCCATTCGATATGTTACCGTAAAAAAATTGTTAAAATTAGGCTGTTTATTTGGGCGCTGGATTAGCATTACCTCATAAGTGTAAATTTGGTAACTCAACTTTTAACGAATTAACCGGTACAAGACCTCCAAACACATATTTTTATTTAGTACATAAAGAAAAATGACGGATTATACATTTTGAAGTGATAGAAATATGTCGAAATATAGAAATCAAATCATTAAAGTGATTTTTTTCCTAACTCTCAAAAAGGAGATTGCTTTTTTTTCAATTATATAGGATGTATTTAGCAGTGGCGTGCACTCCATAAAGCCGAGCCTGCCCTAAGAAAAACCGAAGTCCAAAAATACGTTTTTAAATTTCATAAATTTCTGATCTATGGTATTTTTTTAATTTATCTGAAATTTGTTTCTAATTTCTCATTTATTCAGTTGACCACAATAATCAAAGCTGTTTATTCTAACATAATCATCGCACAATTCATACCCAAATTTGAAAAACTACACACTGGCTAGCTTTGTTCATAGAGCAATGAACGTCACTGGTACTTAGTGATTGGTAAAATAATGGATACAGTGAATCGAAACGCTATTTAAAGCAAGGATGAGTTTGTATGAAATAAATAAAAACAACTATAGCTACCATAATGTTAAAATATTATTTGATATTTCAACATGAACTGTATAATATATTCACATAGAAACTGACACCGTCGGGAGCCAGAATCCAGCACAATATTTGAGCTTAATTATTCGGGAAAATTTACATGTGCCATGTTATCATTAGCCAGTAACAAAACAACATTTGTCAAGTTTACACTTCATTGAAATGTCGACAAATTTAGAGTTAAACATAGCGTATTTAATTTAGAATGTGCAGTAACGTGGTCTTGTTGGTAGTGTTGATATAACGCCACCCTGCAGAGAGTTTATATCCATTAACTACTAACCTAACCTTTTAAGTACTTCTTTTCAGCGAACTTGCTGTGCTTTTCATGTTAATTGATTAGAATTTAAATTAAAGTGTGTTTTGTTGTTGAACACCCTACCAAATACGTGGAAAATGAAAGGTACAAATGTCCTGCGTAAACTGATCAATGTTTGGCTTCTCCATTTAGGGATGGTCAAAAGTGAACATATGCTTATTAAAAGATATGTACGATTTTAAATAAAATCTTCATATGGAATTCATTATTACTCCACACTAAAGTAAAACAAAAATGTATATCATACTTTAAGAAAAAAAAAAACAAGTAATTTTTTTTTTAAATTTACTTTATGGATTCTTATCCCTTTATCTATCTAGGCTTATAACAATGTCCTAGGAATTATACAATACCCTTCATCTCTTCTATCTAACTAGTACTGCAGCGCTTTGGCCTTATTACTATTACCACCTCATGGTTTGATTTACTTGAATTTACTGAAATTAAGTTGCATTATTTATGCTCTTTGGGAAAAGATCTTAATTAGATTAAAAATAATAACCAAGGAAAGGAAAAAGGACAAACATTTGTTTATAAACATTTTACTAAAGTTACTTACACTTACTGTATAAAATATATTTATATGTTATGAACTATTTGCTGCATCCTCTTCGTATTGCATCCCTGAGTTATATTATATTACCAAACTATGTCAATACTAGCCTTTTTCCCTTCTGTTTTGTAAAATGGCACTTAATATGAACTAAACATTTCAATTTGACTGTCCTAAAACGGTATTTGTTCCCAGTTGGGCAGTCAAAGCCATCGTAAGAGGAACGGCTGCGCTGCCTGTTTCATACATAACTTAATTTTAGATTTGCGACCAAAATACCCATCCAAACTGAATGATATATTTTTATTGAAGATTTAGTAAATATCTAGTACGCATTAGGAGTATTTTATTTATTTTTGTAGACAGTTGATTTGATGGTCATAACTTTTTGTTCTGTTTTATTTATTTTATATTAGTTTTTTGTACATTTAAGTTTGCAAAATAACTAATTATTATAATTTATGTACTATGGTTAACAATACATATGTTAACTTAAAAACTAATGAATTTTTTCATGCTTAACTTAATGCGGTTTTTACAATATATTTTAAATGTTTTCGTCGGTGTAATTTTGATTGGGACCGGTATAGCATTATTACATTTCATCCCTTTATAAAATAAACTGTTTTGAGTATTGGCTTTGTTCTTTTTCGGTAGTCTAATTTCCTTACATGTTCTTCTATTATGTCTGTGAATGTCCATGTTATGAATAATATTGTTAGAATTCATGTTTTTGCTAATAAGTTGTTTCTTATTTTATGTATATTTATCATTGTTTCAATACGTAAACATAATACGTATCTCATTGATACAATTTAATATGATTGTGTTTTTTCTCTTAAGTACGTATTTAATAGATTTTTTTTAATAATACTTAGGACCCCTATAAAAAAAGTGTTAGCTACCAACTTATATGGTGTCAGCTGTCTTTGGGTATAAGAATCCATAAATATGAAATAGTTAAGAGGAAGCTTACGGAAAGACTGATTATTTTGCCACTCTAACACTGCTAACTAATAAATTTGCTTATTACGAATGAATGCTAAATGAATCATTATAAAATGAGAGTAGGGATAATGAATGGTATTAAGCTAATAATGTACGAGTATGTAGTATAAAACGCTCTGCTTAGTGTCACGATTAATACAAATATTTGCTACCATTCGTCGTACCCCGCCCTGGCAACACTCTTTGTTGTTTGGCTGTGCCTCCGCTGATTGTTATAATAATTGCCAGGCGAAAATTAACCAGGTGGGTAGTGAACATGTTAGCACCGCCCGACAGTTAAAGACGTGTCCAATATGCGCCGATCCATTGTAACTCTGACGATTCTCTCAGCACATCTTGATAAATATGAACATGTTTATTCGCTAGAATCCGGTTGAGCGGGGGTTATTCTTCGCTGTAATTGAATTCTTTGGAGTTGACTGATTCGCCGTTTGTTCACCGCGCGCCCAATTTTAGATTAAAGGCAATAGTTCGGAAAAGGTACGGGTATGATGCCACTGGAGTTGATGGAACCATTTTCTACGAACTGAACCATTTAAAAAAGGGATGATATGAACGAATTGGTTATTTTAAAATGAAGTTTTATAGTGAGCGTTTCCCGATGAAATCAGTAATAGATACGTAAATTTTAGAATGGGTATTCCTAGAGAATACATAGACTACGATTATCTACTTTATTCATTAAACTTAGTTAAAATATCTCTATGCAGAGTTATTTGCTATTTAATATGTTTGTTTAAGATTATTCATTCAATGTTTTATACACTGGAACTGCTATATTTGAATGCTTTCCAGGTACCTAGTAGGACAATACAGTACCTACCATTTTATTGTGACAATTCAACTTCAGTGTTGCAATATTATTCCCCTATGCGACGGATTCAACATCTGGAGAACAAATACTTGGATGTTGTTGACATATTTGGCACATCAATGTTACAGTATAAGCATGCGTTAGTAGGGTTTTTTTCATCCAGTAGAGTTAGCTTATTTGAAACTATTTAACTCTGGGTCAATGTGTGAAATTATGTTGTTTCTTTTTATATTATCTATTATAATGCATGTGTACCTTTTCAATATTATTTGTAAATGTCCCTGTAAAAGCTTGTAATGGGCATAAATAAATAATTTTCGCAATGCAATAAGAAAAATCGATTTATCAGCTTACCGGTTGGAAATGTTAGATACGATAATGTCGTATACTGCAAGGAAATAGGTATATAAAAATATTGTCTATAAATTACAATAAATTATTATGAACTCAAATTTAAGTTTCGTTTCTGGTACTTTTAAACTGTGAAATTGAGAAAAAATCTAGTACGGGAAATCAGTATGTTTACCACTTCATCATCAACCAAAGACTATACAGTGCTGGGTGATGGTCGGTCCCAGTTTTTTTACTCTTTTTTGCTCTTCGGTAACGGTTCTCGTATAAAATGTTAATTATTTATTAAGGTTTATTAACATATGTTTATTACATGTTAATAATCTTTTTGGTTTATTTTTTTTTTAATTATTCCTCCATAATTTAGAGGGGGGAGTTATGGTTTGTTATACATATAATTAATTTAGAAATATACGTGACGTCACGATTACCATAATATTGGCATGCACCCAGTTTGGTAGTTGAAAAAATGTTAACTCTGCACCAAAACTTGTAAATGAATAAATAAATACAAAAAAATATATATTTTGTCTTCCTCTTACACATATTATTTTATTTTTTGTAGTATAACTAGTACGACTCTATTGTTTTCTATACCTATATATAACCGATAACTCTGTATAATTATTTTATATTATAATTGCACTAACGAAGCTTGATCTAAGCGAAACCGGTTGACGTTAAAATATAATAAATTAGTGGTTTATAATACAGGGATTGTCTCATTTAATAAAATGGTAATTTCTATTATGATTTATGTTTATTGGTGTACGATCGTCTGAGCGATGTGTATCCATTTCCATTTGCGTGATAGTTTTCAAATATATCAGCTACTTAAGTTGTTTTATTACTTATCTAATAGCTACTGTGTTATTATCTCTTCTATCTGATTACATTGTGCTATTTTTTAGTTTTAGGACATCTCTTGCGTAAAGTATTCATGTTTCGAATTCATATGTTAGTAATGCTGTGAACTTACATTAATAATAATAGTAATAATATTTGTGAATTATGAAACACAAATAATTTAATAAAAAAATTTAAGAAAGCTTTGACTGCCCAACTAGGAACAAATCCCGTTTTAGGACAGTCAAATTGACAAGTTTAGTTCATATTAAGTCCCATTATACAAAAACAGAAGGGAAAAAGCTAGTATTGAAATAGTATGGTAATATAATATATCTAAAAAAAAGTACAATAATTAAGTATAAAGAGATTATGTATATGTGTTTGATAGGTACCAGTTGGTGCTATAAGGAAAAAAAATACGTTTAAAATTGGGTACTAAATTTTTTTTTAATATTATTTAGTAATATTGATAAGACTGAGTTACGTATCACACAGCTTTATGAGCCCACGACGAAACTTAGGGATGCAGCCCGAAGAGGATGTAGCAAATAGTTAATAACATATTAAATATATTTAATTCAGTAAGAACAAAAGGTAACTTAAGTAAATTATTTATAACCAAGTGTTTCTTTTTTTTCCTTCCCTTGTTTAGGGTTTTTAATCCAGTTAAGATCTTTTCCCACAGAACACAAATAATGTAACATAATTTATTCAAGTAAATCAAATTTTGAGATGGTAATAGTAATAAGGCCAAAGCGCCGTAGTACTAGTCAGTTAGAAAAGTTGAAGGGTATTATACAATAGTGGTGTAGTAGTGGCTATAGTAGTGGCTCGGTTTAGTGAGCCGGATCACTAGACCGAGCCGCTTCGCCCACCACTATTATACGAGTATAATTCGTAGCTGCAAAAATTGAATATTATATACGAGCATTGAATACTAGCATTAGATAGAAGCATTGAAAAGCACTTTCGTTCGCTATTCGAACAACTTCAATATAAATGTATTCACTTACTCTTTAGCTAACATGAAATAGTATTTTTATTGTCCGCCTGATTATTGGATTCTTGACACATGCTGATTTTAGATCGAAGTAAATATCTACAGTACTTACGTTCTGCATTCTATTATCTGAATTCAGATATGCAAGTTTCCTTTCTCAGCATAATAATATTGGCTTCAAGTTGTATTTCCTCTTTTGATAAAACTGACATTGTTTGCTGAAAACACAAGACTGTTCAATAGAATGATATTGTCGTGATTTTCTCTACGGTAAATAATAATGACGCACCTGTGCTCTGTGAGCGTACGTTATGTACGTTCATCTCTGTATTAGTACTACTAGTACCACGACGGACTGGTGTATTCCTTATAAAAATAAATGTTAATAATAACGTGTACAAGAAACTTTAAACTATTTATTATATAAAACAAATACTTCGTTTTAAACCATTAATTTATTATTAAATTAACACCACCTTAATTATTATTAAGAACTTAATGATTAAGAACATTTTAATTAACGGAAAATATATCTAATATGGGACTGTAACACAAATTAAGTTGATTATTGATAGCGTTACCATCAATTTCTCTATTTCTAATTCTTGTAAATGATCTAATTAACCATTTTAACGAAAACCATTTTTATATAAAATATTAGTACCGGTGCTATGATTACAGGCATGCTCTTTTTCAGTTAGATGCAATATAATCTTGCAAGTTTAATATTTTGGATGTTTTGATCAAACTAAAGACCCAATATATCTAATGATTATGACATTTATTTTTCTACAGCAATAGGATTGTACGAGTAGGTGTAGACATTTGCGTGCAAGTGTAACCCTGTGACGGCGCGACGCTCGTTGTGGAGTGAAGTGACGGACGTGGGTTGAGTGAAGCGCACATCCCAACCGCTCCGGGCACAGTTCTGTATTTAATTCCCCATAATGTCCCCCCCCCCCTCGATGAGCATTAAATTATGTTTCGATGGAATTTGCATTAAAACTCCTTAGAAATAAGGAAGATTGATTAACGCAAGGTGAAGATGCGACTCAAGTGCGTCCGCTATGTTATTTACCAATCAATCAAAATCCTATCAAAAGCGGAAAATGCACGCATTTTAATGTGATAGAGATCTTCATTATGCGATTTGCCTGGGGTAAAAAGTTGTGATTATGTACAAAGCACTGTTATATTCATTAATCCCAAGAAAATAACACACTACCAACCAGAATTAAAATTGTGGGACATTATATAAAGCGTTAGACATGTCCTAAAAGAAGAAAAAAGTTTACAAATTAGCAGCCAGAATGAAAGTGAAGAAATGGAAAATAAGTTTAGTACGTTCTTAAACATACCAACATAAATAACTCTCAAAAAGTCATCAAACAAGCAAGAATGTGGTAGAGAATTATTATTGCTTTATCGCTTATTGCTCTACCAAAAGTTAAATCGAAAAAAGTTTCCAACTTCCACAAATAATTAAAATTGTGGAAAAGACGTTAGGTACATTTTAATATGTTAACTTTATGCCAAATATTATAATAAGAGTAATAACCGATTGCTATTTTAATAAAGCTGTTAATAAAATGTTACAGTGGCGGTTAATAGCGGCTAAGAGGCAAATAATATTGAAAATATTATTGAAAGCGAGAACTATAAAAAATAAATCATTTTAACCCCTCCTGTTTTTGATAATAAATGATAAGTTTTCTTAAATGTGCTATAAAACTTTTAAATGGCAATAAAAAGCGTTTTTTTCTCTTTCTAGCACAGTTTAATTCATGTATACAATACAAAATGAGATAACATGACTTTTGAGTCCATTTCGGGCTGAATAATAAATTAGATAAATGTGCATGGCTGGAATTTTTCGGCATATAATGACATCTATAAAAATAGTAAAATAATTTTTTTTAAATCTGGCTTAAACATAACTTTTAGAACCAATAATAATATAGGAACAAGCCTAAAAAACTCAAACAGTACAAATCCTAAACTTAATAATGGTGGCATATATGAATTAAAATATGACCACGCCGACTGTGGCGCTATCTACATCGGATAGACGGGAAGGGCTTCCTCAATTAGACTCAAAGAACATATACGGTGCTGTAATAATTAAAGCATTACTTCAAAATTCGCAGAATATCTCTTAGTGAATAATCACATCCCGCTTGCCAACAAGAAGCCTGAACCATTACATATAGAAAGAAAGGGTCTTAGATTAAATTTACTTGAGCAATTAGAAATTAATAAACCAACGAGTGATTCTTATATAACATTAATTAGTAAAGTAAGGATTTTTTAAACCCACTCCTAAGTATATTCACCGAATCTAAACGAATCTTGAGACGATCCCTCAATTAATTTAATTTATTTTATGTTATTTTTAAATATTGTGTTTTTTTAATTTGCTTTCTTCAATTTTCATTTTTATTTCATTTTCTCATTATATTTTTATATTCTTATTTTACCTTTTTTATATACGATCTCTCGCGTAATATGGCAGATTGGGTTCGCACTATCCACTCGGTCCTGCTGGATCAAAAACTTAAATAAAATAAACGAACAGATAACACTTTGTAAATGTGGCCCAACCACAGATTGAAAATGGCTTTAAACGCCGAAGCAAGTCAAAATAATTAAAAACTAAAATACTCGTAGAACTTATACATTTGATTTTCTTCAAATTTTACTTAAAAAAATAAGTTCTACCAATTAAACACAATAAAATAATAATTAATTTGTAATTAATAAAAGTTGTTTACCCACTGAAGATATTGGTTTTAATAATTAATTTAATCTTCGTGTTCTTTTGTGGCAAAAAAATCTACTTTATTCTACGGTATAAGGCAGTGGTGGATCATGTAAACTATACACGATTCATACAAAATATAGGAATGATAGTGTCAATATTTCAAAATAAATATGTTCAACAAACTCTTGAATACATTGTAACATTTATATTTAACAAGTTGCCATACAAATTTAAAAACAATTGCTCTATGACGAAATACTCACTGATGTTAAAGTGTTGGCTTTTGGATAGGAACAGTGTATATTGATGGTAACAAATATGACGGTGTTCTTGGTCGTATAGCTCCTTGATATCTGCTGCATTTACGCTATTTTTCTCTTTCTTACATTGTCTATTGAATAAATACGATGGTCTCCTTTATTGTATATCTTCTTGACAGGTCATATTATATTCTCACTGTAACAAAACTGTACTACTGTTTTAAAAAAAAATATTTCAAAATTGGTTTAATACTTGCTGATATATTTTTATAATATTATTTAAATCGGTATTAAGTAATTGGAGTATTTTTTTAATGTTTTTTAATAACTTGTCTACATTGATCACAACATGCATGCACCTATATTGTTCTATTATTGCGCTATATTTGTATGATGATTGTTATTTATTGTTGTATTATATAATATTGTTGAACTAAACTCCTGCTGGCAAGGTACTTGCAGTGGCTTAGCGGGTAAAAGTTCCCATTGTATGTAATTAATATTATTCAATAATATTAATAACTAAATTAAATTGATGGAATAGACACCAAAGAGCTTAGGTTTTTTTTCCACCATCTAAAATAACATTTAAGAAAAGTCGTATTTGCAATAATTAGCAAATAGTTATTACAAATACAATATTATGTTTATTATGTAAAACTAAATTTAGATTTTTAATTTTAATAACAATTTTTTTTAATCGCTAATTTTGAAGTTAAATTAAAGTGTATTAATTTTTACTTTTGAAAGCCATTACGCCTTTCGAAGACGTTTTTCGATTGAAAAGGTGTATTTGCAAATTCTATTAAAAATATCAATCTCACAGAAATCAGATTAAAAATGTATATAACACGTTTTGATCAAAACATAAACACGTTTCTGTTTACACATATGAGACAAGGTGCGATGATTTATTCGGTGCATGTACAACTTAACGCTGGGTATTCAGTAGATATGTAACGAGAAACGATCCAATATCGAACGGCAACAATAAACATCAGCTGAAAGCAGCCAAGGTGTAAGAGGACTGGTTTACATCCAGATAAAATTATTATTGTTGTTGGTGGCAATGCTCTCTAGTGATTTATTTGTGGCAATATTTACACTTCATAGGGCTTCTCTACACCATGCCTACTACCCATTCTACCCAGCGTACCTTAAGGCTACGTCACATCTAAAAGCAAACAAACATATTGCTGTGAGAGTACTCTATATGTCTAAACTATTCAATTAAAAAAAGGCAGCCAGAGCTTTATAATAGATCGTCGATACTATGCACTGCTTAGGTGGGGGAAATGGTTTTTTTTATTTCTCAGGTGCGTAGTTATTTCAAATAACAGTGTACTTTGTTTTTATCGTTCCTCGCTGTTTAAGATGTTTTTATTTTAACAATGACTTGGTCATCTCTAGTTGCCCTAGTTAAGGGAGCTACTAATACTAAGAAAACATACATAAATTATAGATTAAAAAAAGATAAATATGGCAAAGTTTATGTCCCGTTTCAGTGAAAAAAATAATCACGAGAAGTATTTTTTAATCTCATTGTTTTTGGAATAATTTACCGACATTCGCGAGCCTCGGGAACGGCAACTTGTCAAAAGCATTGCATAAATTATGTTGAGCATCCAAAGTTTCAAAAGATAAAAAAGACGCCCTATGATTTTTGTCCAGGTGTTTTAAATTCTTAAGTACCTACCCAACCTTGTTTTCAGTCGTACCTAAATGGGAATTTCTTTCAATTTTCTTGACTCCGAACATCATTAACATATAAAAAGATTTGTAAGACTTTAACAAAGAAAAAACATTAACGGATGGACTAACTAACTAACTTGACCGCCAAACAACTCTGTATTGACATTGTAACCGACGTGATCGTTTATTCGTAAGAATCATGATTCTTTCCAATTTGGCAACATTATGTTTATCAATGTACTTCGTGATTTGTATTGTACTATTGGCATTGTATCTTATGTAAGATTTATAACCTTTGTTTCATCTCATAGTGTTATCGACGTGATGGAACCACACGGGAATTTCCATAATAGATTGACTCCGCAGGAGCCCAGTACCGTGTGGCAGACTTTCCTATCACTTCGATAACACATCCGACCCCGCGACAGCACGATACCGTGTTGCGGGTTTTCGACAGTGCAACTAACCCCGTGGCAACGCAGTACCGTGCACGGACCCCTCATTTCCATGTCTGCCTCAGCAGCGCCCCTAGTGTAGAAAACTTGTATCACTTTGTAAGGATATAAAAGCGAAAATTTCTGAAAATAAAGTCAGTCACACTCGGACGAGCAATCGTGACTCGTACCCAGTCACATCTTGTAACCATACAAAGTCTTTCACTTCTCCTGCCTCCCACCTGAAAGATTCCTGAAGCTGCCTCAAGGATAGTCGGCCCCGTACCCCCAGAAGAATAGAAAGCGACTTGACCAGCACCCTATTTTTATAGTCTATGGACCGGACCCTGAAGTGTCTGGAACATAGTGGTCCTCTCGAGCACGGATCAAGTCACAAAGTGATCCCCGGACTACGGATCTAGTACCCAGCCGCTACCCAGGTGATTTAACAAGATGTCACCGGCCGTTACCCAGAAGTGTACGGCCATACAAGGCGCCCCACAAGGCTTCACACAAGGCGCCCCACAAGGCGCCCCACAAGGCGCCCCACAAGGCGCTCCACAAGGCGCAGAGTACCGGCTTCCAGCATCCCACGCCGCGATGCACGGCCAAACGACCCCTCTGCAGCCCTGTCAACCGCAGCCCACAAACGCCAACGCGACATTCCCGGGTCAAACTACAACGGATGACTCGGCGCGTCGAACCCAATATTGGGCGAAGAACAGAGCAGACCCGCTCTCCCAGATTGCTGCATTAATGGTGGAAGCATTCCGCACATTACAAAATGGCGGAACACAGCGGCCGCAGCCGGAAATGTCCGGCCCAGCACGACCCGCAGCGCTCGACACGTCATACGCCGGCGGAGCTACATCGGACCTCGCTTCCCACGGCCACAAGCGAAAGGATGCTAGCCGCCACTACGCTGTAGGGCCCGGTCTTACGCCCCCTGCCCCCGCAGCGCCCGGTGCATTACATGGCAGCCCAGCTGCTTACGACCTCACTCCCCGAGGGCTCGAACGGAATGACGCGAGTTACAATTCTGTAGCGTTCGGCGCTACAGTCTCTGGCCCCGCACCCCTCGGCCCGGCACGACCCACAGCACCCGACACGTCATACGCCGGCGGAGCTACAACGGACCTCGCTTCCCACGGCCACGAGCGAAATGACGCTAGCCGCCGCTACGCTGTAGGGCCCGGTCTTGCGCCCCCTGCCCCCGCAGCGCCCGGTGCATTACATGGCAGCCCAGCTGCTTACAACCTCACTCCCCGCGGGCTCGAACGGAATGACTATAGTTACAATTCTGTAGCGCTCGGCGCTACAGTCTCTGGCCCCGCACCCCTCGGCCCGGCACCCCTCGGCCCGGCACCCCTCGGCCCGGTTACCGCCGACCCAGCGACACACGTTCCCGAACAATCAAGTACGGCCGCCTGTTATGCTAGAGCACGAGCTGTTACGGCAGCGGCTCTAGCCACAAATACCGACACGACACGGAGCACAGTAACCTCTGCGGATTCCAAGAAAGAAATAATCCGTCAGATGCGAGAAGAGTTGCAAGAAATAAGAAAACGAAACAGGCAGATCGAGCAACTGATCGCCGCGTCTGGGCTCCCTTTGCTGTTGAGCACTGACACAAACCCCGAAGTGCGCAGCCTTGCACCGCCCGATCCCGAAGTATCCGGCGCTGCACATGGCCCTGCTATAGGCGGGCCCCACCGAAACAATAACAACTGCTGCCCTGAAGTATGCAGCATCGCATTGCCTGACCCCGAAGTGTCTGGCTCTGCTCACGGCCCTGCTATAGGCGGGCCCTATCCACACGACGATCATTGCTGCCCTGGAGTGTGCAGCTTGGCATTGCCCGACCCTGAAGTGTCTGGCTCTGCACATGGCCCTGCTATAGGCGGGCCCCGTCACAACAACTGCTGCCCGGAGGTGCGCAGCCTCGCACAGCCCGACCCCGAAGTGTCTGGCTCTGCACATGGCCCTGCTATAGGCGGGCCCTACCGAATCGATAACGACTGCTGCCCTGAAGAATGCAGCATCGCATTGCCTGACCCCGAAGTGTCGGGCTCTGCTCACGGCCCTGCTATAGGCGGGCCCCATC
>JAHDVE020005538.1:0-13266 GCA_022606495.2 Halesus radiatus
AATAGTTCAATAATTTCATGGAATATATGGAATCATTAGACAAACTGTATAAACAAGATTATGGAATGGTTAAGGTAAAAAAAACTATAAAAAAACAATTCTCATAAGAATATGTATTTTAATATTAATAATATATATTGGAATATCCTTATTGAATACTTGCATGAGATAGAATATTTAATAATAGTGATCTAGAAAAAGACAGGAATTTTTAATATATCCTTTTGAATATTTCTTCAAACATCAACATCAATAAATCATCTCTCTATTAATCTACGGGATACTAATATGTAACTATAATAAATTTGTATATGCTTAGATTATCCCGCCCGTTGGATGGCAACCCCGTCTCACTAATTATGGATCCGCCATAGAAAAAGTCGTCATTCCAGGTCCTATCGAACAGAATATTTATGGAAAAGGAGGGGTGTATTAATGTCTGCATATTCAAAAGAAGTCCTTAACTCTCAAATAATATAAGAAGAAGACAGCCCCCTTTGATAAAATTACAGAAGGCAAAACATCTGATCAGGTCGAAGATTTATTCTGGAAAAATATAATGTTCAGCCCTCCCCTCTATGGAGCGGATTTTCACATGTCGCTGATGGAGCCATGTTCAGGACCTTGGAATTTGGGAGAATTGTATTCCCTCCTCACGTACGCCCTGGACACTCAAATCAAAGGAGTGAACGTGCCATACTGTTACGTGGGATCTTGGAAAACTCTTTTCTGCTGGCATACTTAGGACTTGGATTTAAGCGCCATCAATTATGTGCATGATGGGAAATCAAAGTTTTGGTATTCAATCCCTGCTCACGAGGGAGTTATCTTTGAAAAGTAGGCGAAAGCCATATTCAGCGAGCAGTTTGCAAACTGTCCAGAGCATTTGAAGCACAAGACCACACTAATAAATCCATATCTGCTGAAGAGCAAGCACCCCGATCTGAAGATCACGAAGATGGAACAGCGGGCAGGCGAGTTCATCGTTGTGTTCGGTGGAGCTTATCATTGTGGATTCAATTTCGGATTCAACATTGCAGAGGCCATAAACTACGCTACTCTGAACTGGCTGAAACAGCTCCCATTGGCCAAGCAGTGTAAATGCACGAACGATAGTGTTAAAGTAAGCCATACTTCCGTTCTCAGATGCCTATAGAACTGTAATTCATTTTTATCTTCTATATATATCTTAACTATTTTTGTGAAAGTTTAGCCCCGTTCAAAACCTATCCACAAGTTAGATAATTTAAAGCTGCTATTACAGTCGAGGAAAGCGAAGCAGATAAAAATGACTATAATAAAAAATTACGCAAAGTCTTTAAGAAAAGAATATCGAAATGCTCCGCCAAAGAAGCCAACACTGCCAGGAAATGCCTGAAGTATAAAGGATACGATTACGACATCGACAATTGGGTCCAGTGCTAACATTGTGAGAAGTGGAGAAGGGCGAATAAGCAATTCGGGCCTAACGAAAGGTTTTTGTGCAGTTCCTTAAAACTTAGTTGTAAAATGAAGCAAGAAGATGTTTCTCGATGCATCCATATCTGATCTACGAATAGAATACGCATTTTGTTCTATCTGTTTATAATGTTTGCCATTGTTTTTCCAGCCATATTGTTGATATCTCAATGAGACATCAATTAAATGTGGGTAAGAAATATTTAAGAAATCGATATTTAATACATACATTGAGCAATCCACTCCATAGATTAATACATTTAATAGATGATATATATATATTCATGATTAAAAAATGTCCCAGCCCCTGATCTCAGTGGCAGGTAGCTTTGCATCATGATTAAACTCTCTTCGTTTGAATTTACGATGTAGTATACTCAATGTTTCCGATCTTTTCTTCATATAATTGGTTTTCGCCCTTGTCTTTTCTTCTGATTGCCCCAAAATTTGGTGGCCGCTGCAGATCGGCAAATCCTTCTCTTTTTCATTTGAAGCATCGGTTTGATCCACTTGTTCGGATTAAATTTGTTTGTGTTTAATTCTTTCTTACTGATACGAAGGGGAGAGAGGGAGTTTCATTTGTGGGCGCCTCATGCTCGTTGAAGTAAGGGGATGGGCATTTTTACTCTTCCGTCCATGTAATATCAGTGTTTGATTTGTTGGAGTGTGTGCATTTAGTATTATCTCTTTATGAAGATTGTTGAGTTAGCGGGTCTCACGAACGGGTGAAGGCATTGCTGGGATCACGACGATTTCTAGAGCTTGTTGGTAAGCCTGACGCATTTGCTGCTGCCGATAGATTTATGGTGCAAATATCGAGCCATTCCTTTTGAAGGAAGGGATCCTTGGGATTGAAAAGGTTTGTGGCTCAGTCCTGACTGGGTACTTTCCAATTTTACCAATCACAAGGTCAGATGAAGTCTTTGGCAAGATGTGACCAAAGCTTCCAATTGTTTATTAAATCTTTATTTCAGACTTTAGATTGCTATTTTACTTGATGCTGCTCTGACTATCTATCGGAGCGATAGGTGCTGAATTGCTAAAACTATAGATTTTGTTGTTTCGATTTCTTCGCTCTAGAGAAGTGAAGCCGTTATTGTTTGTTTTCTGTGAATCAGTTGTAATGGATTATAGATTGCTCGTTCTGTCTGGGGTGTTGAGTTTCTTATGGTAGATGAAGACTTGCGAGTCATCGAATATGTCAGCAGTTTGGGGAAGCTATTTCTGAAAGAATTTAGGGTTGATTATAGATGTGTGTTTAGAATGATGTCCAATATATTTCAACCTCCGTGCTTATATTATGGTCTGCCTTATTGATTCCATATTTTATCTCCAATATTCAATAAAATTATAGTTGATCAATTAGAGATTTGACTCTGATCAAAATTATCTGAAGTATAATAAGAAAAATGTCTCCAAGGTATAGTTATTCGAAAAAACAATGCAGGTTAAAGTTCAATATATTGAATTATATAATTGAAAAATATGGCAAATTAATATTTCGTATTTAGGTTCATTTACTTTTTCTTAAATGCATAGTACTCAATTGATTTAATATTCAACCTATCTGTTTTTATTTATTTATTTGAGCGAATAAATTTTATTAAAAATAAAATATTACTTTGGTCGATTATTTTCAAAATTTATTACAAAATTATTCGCTATAAATACCAAAAAATAAAATCAAAAACACAATTATCATGTTGAAGCGAAACATGGAAGGTTCTTCCACATTTTCACCCTTGAAGTGTGTTCCACAAACTTGCAGAAACTTTAACCCACAAAAAAATACACCAACCATGTTTACCAACCCCAAAGCCATCAAAACATCTATGCTCAATATTAACCCGAGAAATCTTTCCCCAACTTTAAAAACCATCCAGCAGATCCTCTCGCCATCCTCCAGTAAAAAAAATACAGAACACAATTTAGGGTTTTCTCCAACGAATCGCAATCTCACAAGATCCATAACGAAGACCGAAAGCGATAAAAAGGTGTAGTAATTGAATCGATGGTAAACAACAAGACAGTTTCGCCACCAATAGTTGGTAATAAAAGCCAACAAATAATAACAAAACAACTGCAAATAGAAACCAACACTCAACAAAACCAGTGAGAACTTATTTAAGTCAGTAAAAAATAAAAAGCAACTAAGCAAAGACGTACTGGCTCGATTCGAGTAGTATAAACTTGAGAAAATGGAACTTGTGTTAGAAAAGTTTATCGAGAGACACGTAGAAGAGACGGGGAGTTTGCCTTCTCTGGAGAAACTGTATCAGTTCAATAAGCAATAACTCATTAGCTTGTTCAAAATATTACACAAACATAATATGAACATTCCTCAATGAAAGTCTGTATCTCATGAAATTTGGCATTTTTACATTTTCCGGCAATGTGGAGCCGATATATTTCTTGTTTTCTCCTATTATTTTTATTTGCTTCATTTACTTTGTATTTATACTATTCCTAATTTCAATCATTTTTAACATTGATTTCCAATAAATATCAATATAAAAAAGTAAAATGTAACTATCATTAAATATTGAAGAATATACTTCTCAAGTAATAGATAGTGACACTATCAAGATATTAGTTAGGCTAACCTCGGTCGTTCAACGGCAAGGACAACGGACTTTAAATCCGTGAATCAGGGTTCGACTCCCTGTCGGGGTGCCTTTTTTAATAGCTATTATCAGCGCAAATGATTTTTTATTTCATAAGGATTTTTAAATGTTTAATTTTTCTGATGAATAAGATCAATAAATATTGTTCAAATCTAAGGAATGACGAAGTTTCCTGATATCTTTCGTCATTTTAAGCCGAGTTATGGAACAAAAATCAATATAACATATAAAATCAATTTATTTTTTAAAGATACTCTTTTTAAATGGAAGCAGCAGATATAAAAAATAAATACACTCAATCATATGAAGAGTTTCGGCAGATCCCCTAATCAGAAAGGCTCAAGTATAATCAAGATATCGATAAAGTTCCGATGGAGAACTCTGACTTTGAGCTGAAGGACTCCCCTCCAGATTATATCCATAAACTTTCGGTGTGCCAAAATCCCCCCATCGATATTTCCATTTATGTCTGGTAACCAAAGGACACAATCAAGGGCATACTTTTCTTTGTTCACGGCCTAAATGGCTACGCAGGCAATATGGCCCACTTCGCCGATCAGATTAGAACCCACAATGGATTTCTAGTCATAGGGCATGACTGCCGAAACTTTGGTCGATCAGGGGGGTAAGACCGAGGGCTCATTAGTCAAGCAGACTACCTGCTCACTGACTCGGAAGCAGTAATCGGGTGGGTTCTTTAAAAATACAAATGCTCTTAGAATAATTTATTTCTCAGCGGATTAAGCATGGGAGGAGCGATTTGCTTGAACTTAGCATCTCGAAAGAAATTCAAATATTCAGGTGTCATCTTCTTCTGCCCTGCATTTTCCTTAAGTCCAATTAGTCGGATGACATTGAGTCTAAAAAATTACATTCAAATTTTGTTATTTCCCCGGACATACCTGTTTCCTCCGACCTACAGGACAGGAACTCGACATAGTCTGTACAATTAAAAAATAAAGGTGGACCAGTACATTTACAATGGACAAATGTGGGCGGGAACTATCAATGCCATGCGCACTTTCATTCCTGCCACCCGTAACCTCTACAATAAGTTCGACCTCCCTTATCTGTTCATCCAAAGTGGTGTCGATAAAGTGGTTGATCCTTTTCAAATCAGAGACTTCGAGAAAATGAGCAAGAGTAGTGATCGAACCCACTTCTTTGTGAAGGATGCGTGGCACAGCATATGTTTCGACAATGAAATATATTCACTTGTCCCATAGATCAGCAAGTGGCTGAAATCTAGGACTTGATCATCATAAAAATAGATAATATAAATTAAGCTTTTGTTAAACAGGACTGAACGATTCTTTCAATAAAATTCCATTAAATTTACAATGTCTATGGGTTGCCAACGATTTTTTAAAAATTTATTCGATTGGCTTTTAACTATAAATATTACTGATATTAATTTGTCTGAAAAAGAAATAAAAATATATAGGTATTTTAAAAAAGTATGATACAGTAAGGTAATAAAGATCAGGCGCCATTAATATTTTTATTAAGGTTAGCTTTGGCGAAGCTAGCGGGATCTATGCGAATAGCTAATTTTTGTCCAATATTCCATCCTTCGAATTTCTCATTTAAACTTGGGTTTATCTGAATAGTAGCTGTTAGTGGTCGCAGCGACTTCATTTAGAAAACAATTACAAATGTGTATCGAGAGCCAGATATGTATTTAACTTTAGGCGTAATTCCGCGTCCCTCATCCACATTTATTTGGAATAGCCGACTATCACAGTGTTTACAGTTATCCTTTGTGAAGCAAGAAGGCAACCAATTCAGCTTAATGTTGACTGAGATACTGTTGGTGTCTATGGTCTGGCCTGTCTGTATAAGAGTCACAGAGTTTGGTCCATTGTTACTGCAACCAACAGAACTAGGTGAAGGAGGCGCTAAAACTTTGGAAGGGTAAGTGTTGGCTTGATAAGGGAACGGTTTCGCGTTGTTGGGATTTTAATTAAAATACTGATGTATATTATTAACGATTTGCGTGATTCCACTCGATAAGGTGCAAACCCCTCCGATCATAATTAGCCCTTGGGCACAACAGCAGTGTCCTTGGTACCAAAAAGTATTTTTTATGGCAAGACATCCGACATTGCTGATTGGTTAACATTTGTCATTCTGAATGGAGTAAGAAGGAGCGCAAACACAAGCTATGCCATTCCAGAAAGTGTTTTTTTGGAAGGAACAATTGACTTGTATGCCTTCCACGCATGTATTTCCAGTCCAGAAGGAGTTAGCCATCATGCACTTGCAGGTCAAACCGTCGAAATATGAATTAGGGGGGCACTGAATGGGGACTGCGCCAACAGCACAGGTGTTTCCATTCCAATAATGACCTTGAACATAACAGATACATCTTTAACCACTCCAATAAGCGCTAGTTCCACAGCTCTGGTTTACTAAACCAGCCGGATTGAGAACGCAGTCAACACCGTTAAATGAAGCTGATGCAATTCGACAGAGGCACTGAACGCCATTCCAATATCCATTCTTTCCACAAGCATACCTGATAGCAGTTACATTATTCCCAGGATTAGAGGTTTAGCATTGTAAACCATTCCAATATTGTCCATTTTGCATGCAAGTGCACTGTTGACCATTCCAAAAAGCATTAGACCCACAATTGGGATAGTTCCCATTAGAGCCGGGTGCGCATCCCAAACCAGTTTTCCAGAGAAAACCTATTAATATACAAACACATTGCTGGCCATTCCAATATGCTTCCTGACCACAGCTTTGGCTTGAAGTTGTGGAAAAATCACTCAGTGTGGGTAGCGGTAACGGAATACACATCTGGCCATTCCAATAGTAGTTCGGAACTGTACATATACATGCCTGTCCGTTCCAGTAGCTATTCTCATCGCATTGTGAAGAGGCAATTTGGGAAGTTGGAGGGACAACATTTGTTGTTGGAGAAGTTGGGAGTGATATGGGAATATTTGGATAACATAATTTATTATCAAGATAATATCCGTCAGGACACCTTGGTGGAATAATATAGTCAGGTGAAGTGTTTGGTTTCATAGGATTTGAGTTTGGAAAGTAAGGCACATTTTGAATTGTAGGAGGTGTGTTTACTATTTGGTTTTGATATGTGGGGATAAATTGTGGTGAAGGAGTAGGATATTGCTGGGGCGCGGTTGGCATAGATTGTAAGTATTTTGGAACGCAGGCTGCCCCGCTCCAGTATTAGTTAACCCCACAACGGACACAACCGTTAGCTTGAGGAAATGATCCTGGTTGGCATACGCATTGATTCCTGTCTAGATTCGGAGCTGAATTTTCTCCGCATTCAAAACATTTAAACTCACTTAATATAGAACTTTGAGGACAAGAAGCCATACAAGCTCCGTTTGCCTAGTAATAGAAGCCAATACAGGTGGAGCATATGAAATCTGGAAACATGATATATTGGAAAGACAGGTAGCCTAGTGACTGACTAGCCTCGACTCCTAAATTGAAGGAGGGCAAGTCCATTGTTGCCTTTAAATTTATCGGTAATCTTTGGGAGTTTAAAGTGAAACCGCTCATACCATAGATAACTAGCTTCGATGCTTTTGTGCCTGGAGTTGCCACTTCAATACGATTCGGAACATTTATATTTTTCAGTTCAACCATTCCTTCGTTAGCAAATCCATATACTGGATTGGCTGACTTAGAGAAAATAATGTAGCTGATGTAAACAGAAGAGACTATGGTGAAAGAACTAGTTGCAATATCTACTTTTAAAATTTGTGACTACAAAATTGGATTTAGAAGTTGAATATCAAAGGGCGAATTGGAATTAGAAGTTATCTCGAAACCGTTGAGAAACACTCTAATCGTCACTGGTTCAGGGAATTTATATTGTATTGGAAGGAAAAATTCAATTCTTTGAAATCTTTGGCCTCTCCCACAACCAGAAATTAACCCAGTGTCTCTTTGAGCATTTCCGCTTAAGATGTCAGCACGGCCCTCAGCCAAAAATGTGAAAGTGAGTTTTGTCCATTTAGTATATTTCCAGAACGTTCTCACAACGAAAGGTATCACATTGACACCCCCTTGGTTTGGGAGCAATGTCTTGACGGACATGAAGAGGTCAGAACTGGGTTCAGCAGAAAAATCTGATAAGGCTAGCGCCACTTCAATCCTATTTGTGAATGCATTGGGGAGGGTGTAATTAAAGCATTGATTATCAACCGTAGGGTTCAATGGAAAATTAGAATTGGGAGTATTAGCGAGAGTAAAGGCACCTAAGTAAGATATAAATAATAGATAAAGTTAAAAGCATTGCAAAAAAAGACTTTACCTGAGATAATATCTGTGTTTGGCGGATTCGGGCAAGTTACAGTAGACTGAGTGAGTTTGCTAATGGATAAGCAAAGCACCGTTATGAGGAATAGATGAGTTGATTTGGAGTGATGAAATATCATTATATTGAATATTTATTTTATTATAATACGAAATGGAAGAAATGTTGACTTGCTTTTAATAGAGAAATAAGAAGAAATAATATAGAACCATTTTAAAAAAAAATATTTAAATATGGAAGATTATTTCATTTTTTTATTCACTAAGAGGCACGAAAACAATATGCATTTCAGTTTTATTAAATTATTAATCAAATGCCAAACAATTTGGTAGGTTCAGAAATTATTCAGATTTCAGTTAGAATCAGGCAGACGATTCTAAATCAAATAATTTATCTTCCAAAACATCGTAAAATTCACGATATTAAATATACATGTATAATTAGCAGATATTTTTTTATTTAACTATTTCCATATCGTGATACTTGATGAAAGCGATATTCTATGAATGAAAACTATTATATACATATGTAGATAACTAATTGATTGAGTCAGGTTCTTGATGATGAGCTTAATAAAATATTACAGTAATCATCTAAAATCTTACTCAATTTTATTGCATAAAATCTACTCAAGCAATCCTAAAGCATGACTTGCTGTCATTCTTTACGATTCTTGAACCTGAAGAAGCCCAATAACCAGAGATTTAAAAGAAGGAGAAAGAAAGCCACCTTTACGTTCGTCAAACTGTTTTTCAACGAAAGTACTATCGATTTGCTCGTCAATTAGAGGCACATAACCAAACACCATTTCAAAGGCTATAATCCCCACCGACCACAAATCCACTTTGGAATTATATTTGACTAGGCTTCTAATTTCAGGCGAGACGTACTCATTTGGAATATCTAGTAGCGAATTTATCTCAATGGCCATTGTAAAATCTGCGATTTTGCAATACTTCCCTGCTGTGATTGCTATATTTTTTGGTCTGATATCTCTGTGGACAATAGATCTGGAATGGAGGTATTCGAGTCCAAGCAGTAGTGACTTCAACAGCGCGGCAGCCGTAGTTTCATCCAATAATCTCTGAGTTGACAGATAACTTTATAATGTCGTTTCGTAGGGTTCGAGGATCAAGTAGTATTTCTCCTGGTCAAAATACACATAGTATAGGTCTAAAATGCAAGGATGGGAGGAAGAAGAATGAATTTTGATTTAACGACCAACTTGCTGAAAAAGACTGCATTCTTCGAGTTTGGACCGCGAATATTCTTTTACGTTGACAATAAAGTTGCTAGATTTTTATTGAGCATTGTATCTTTTGACAAAATCTCCCTCTTCTTCAACTTTTCCTTTCTTAAAGATGCGAAAGAAGGCGTTATCAGACACAGTTTGATGATAGTAGGAGTCGCTCAATTCGTGGCTGGTGTTCGCATCTTCATCGTGATAATACTGTCTCTCTTCTGTCTTGGACCTCATTTCAATTAAGTTGAAAGCTCGATTATTAGTGTTACCGAGATAAGGAGCTGCTTCGACAGACTAATTATTATTATGGAATTGCAGAGCACTATAGTTTTGGTTGGCTCTATCATTTTCAGAATGAAATGAAGGAGTTTTAAAAAAGCTAGCAGACTTATTATCATACTCATTGTTTACAATATCATTCAGTGGTTAAGATGGAATTTTGGCATTAAATTTATCTTCCAACTTTATTCGATGCTTTTGGATTGCTGAAAATGTGGGCATTGCCCCTGAGTTTCGATAAATGACCACAGATTGATCTGAATCTGGGCATTGAGAAGCATCCCCATGTGAAATTATAGTAGCCATTTATCTGAAATTATTAAGTCCCAGGAAACGAGGAGGGCTTCCGTGGACGGATTTAGTCGAGGATAGAATTAAATTATTTTGACTTTCATTATTTTGATTTTAAAGGTGAGCAATTGAGCCAGAAGTAACAGAAATAGATGATAATTTTGATAAATTATTCTGAGTAGCTTGAATAGAATTTAAATTATGGTTGGAATATGGCAGATTGCAAGCGTTAATCGGTTGAAGTTGTGGAGAATATTAAGATTTCTTTGTGGTTATAGTTTCCATATGATATTTATTTGATATCATTTTGGAAGCAAGGTTTGCCGGACTCTGGAAAGAGTTATTAGATGGATTAAATATTTATTGCTGGGGTGGGGTCCAGAGAACACTTCCTTTATTTACTGGAGCGAGTTTGTGCTGATTAATTTGGATATTCTGACTGCCTTCTTCAAAACAATTCGTTTTAATTATTTTATTTTTTATTGACAAACCAGTTAACATCGGAGCAGGCTTGTAAATTGATGGATATGGGCTGATTGACATATCAGTGCCAACAGGATATAGCTGTTTCGCTTGATGTCTGCCATTATTATTTATATTCACATTTTGACGCTCCAACATGGTATGTAGTTCCATCGAACTCGTGTGAAAATTCTTATCCATTTATTTGACAATCAATTTTTGCCTTGAAGTCGATTAACCTGAACTCTGTTCGAGGTTTAACCTTGAGTTATCGTGAGTGTTCAATGACGGGTAACTAGGATTATGCAAAATTCTATGGGTTGGCTGAGGGTCTTGAGTCCTTCTGGATTTGTTTGAGTTTAGAGAAGCGTCTGATCGAGAATTGATTAGATGTCGTCCCTTGAGCATCAAGGTGTCTGTCGACATGTTTTTGGTGATCTCTAATTTTTTGCGATTATTAGATTTGGGCTTGCTGACCATGGTGCTTTGTGAGTGGGTGTCCGGTGTAAAGCATTAGTAACATTTGGACTGTGTTTGGATTTAGGTGATGATTTTTTTTGAAGAAGTGACTGTTAACATTCTTTTTTGAAATTATACTATATTTTTTATTTTAGGAATAGTTATATTTTTTTATTTTTGTAAGTATTTAGTTATACAACTTAATTTTTCAGTACATAATACGGAATAACATAGGTATATGATGTTTATATATTGCATGTCGTTGAAGAAATTATCTGATGTATATATTTATCAGATTGCTTTAAGGTTATCAATGTTTGGCTTGGATATTTAATGATATCCTTAAAGGGAAATGGTTATGAACTCATTATCTCACGTATTTTAATAGATCATCTTTGACGGCTGCATATTCCTCGAGTACGTTCTTAAAAGGTTCCGTCTACTAGATGATGTATTTGATTTCTCTCTGCCGGAGGTATATATCATTTTAATCTTTCACCTGCAGTGACTTTATTTTTTCTCCTAATCTTAACATCAGATCTTTCATCATCAGTCGTTTCACATCTTTTTCAGTAAAGTATTAGATCGATATTTCAAACATAGACTTCACATGGTTTATTATATTGAAAGTACCCTTCGAAGGAGTTGGGGCTTCCAGAGCAACGAATTTAAGATCCTGCAAAACTTTGAACGACATGATGGATTGAAATTTCTTGACAATCTCCTGCTCATGGGCAGTTAGCTTTTCGAGAAGCTTGTTGTATTCGGTCTGAGGTAACGGAATATTCTTGCTAATCTCAGGAAGAATCTCTAGCACGAAATCAATCGAATGGTATGCAAGGGATAGGTGTCTTGCAGTGATGCTTTTGCCTTTGATGCGGTTGAAATGGACGGCAGTAGTGCCTAGGATTAGTTGCGTCAAGTAGGAGTTGTGAAACACCAGCAACTCCAGTAGTTTGGCCCCGATCTCATATCGCATGTCGGGAAAGGTGTCCCCGAGTTGCATGTATTGCTCGAGGAGCTCAATTAGCCGTAGAGTGGAGGATGTTAGTAAAAAGCGTTTGATTCCAATAAATATTTATTGGCCAGTCACCCTAAAGTGGCATTAGGGGACTTGGATTGGGACAAACTACTCTCTTTTTCCAATCAGAATGCTACTGGACAGCATATTTACCTGGGTCTTCTTTCTTTGGGTAATGAACTCTTCGCCTTCAAGAATATAGCCAATGGTCTGAAAATACTAAAGGTCGATGTCAGTCTATTGCCAAGTATCGTCTTCCATGCATTTCTTCAGATCCTTACCCATCGATACTTTGTGTAGATTGCTGAAATAACCGGCCATCAAGGTTTTTTTCAGGTTTTCTAGGGTTTTCATCCCAAGACTCGACTTAAAAGCAGTAACTGCGGTTGTTTATCTTGCCAGAGTACAGACATATTTTCCTGTCACTTAGGAGTTGAACTTTTACCAATTTATGAAAATATCGAGCAGCTACTTAAAACTACCAGTGTCTATATCTGTTGGCAGTTTCTTCAGTCGAAGCATGGAACTGACATTTTCACAGCTAAACTGAACCATATCGCGAGCCACTCCAATCACCTCATTCTGAAAGTCGGTCGAGTAGTCGCCCTCCTGGGTCTGGATAAACGAGACCAGTCGATACGTTATTGATAAGCATCTCCTCAGCATTTTCTTCAATACTGCAGAGTACAGCTCAACGATCCTGATAAACCTACTTACGCTAACTTTGTCGAGGAGAGGTTCGAGCTAGATCAATACGCTTTTTAGAGATCTGGTGAGAAGGACCAGGTTATTAGAAGTCGGCATGTCAAAGCTTTCCTTTGTTTTCTCGAGTACGTCTGCCATAAACTATTTATTAAATGATGAGGTGAACTGCTGCAAGTCTCGTCCGAGAGTATCACACACAAACGAACAGACAACAAACCCCTTTGACGCGATTTATTTAATCTCGTTCTCGATATTCTCCTTCACTACAATCTCGTGGGTGGTTTCGTCACCTTCGTAGATACTTTCCTCTTGCTGCATTGCGAAGAGACCTGCAGTAAAGACATTGGGAGTAGTCATGAATTCCTGCTTTCTCGCGATACCGAATATTTATTCAAGTGCAGATTTATCGTAATCTATAACT